>CM049322.1:54363385-54570885 GCA_026874595.1 Sipunculus nudus | reverse complement strand
TATTTTGTTTGTGTGCAGAAGTGAAGTCTGCAAACCCTATTATAGTTCTGTAACATGATGGTGGATGGCCAAAAACTGTTAAACAATCCATGCAGCTATTTGTACTTCCACTAGACGCTTGCTATGCCTCATTTTTAAAATTTACCCTGGATCACACCAAGAGACTATATGAAAGCTTCCGGTTTCTTGATTCTGGGGTAATTAAAATCACCTCTAAATACCCAGCTACTGTCACTGGAGCTAGATGGCCAGCCTTTATGTCTTAAAACTGCATTTTCAATAATAATATAAATCTGAAAATGGTATGCAAATAGCAGTCAATGAGTATTTTTCACTTCTATTATTTCTTGTGTTTATGTACCTCAGGTCAGACTATCTTTATTTCTTTTTAACTCCAACTGGCTATGGTTCGAACTTAATTGCTGCAAAATAATTTATCTACGAAAACCTATATTATGGAATTCATTATCAGAAGCTCTACATGAAAAATATAGATGTAGTAACCTTTGACAGATTCAGTGACATATAATAGTTAATCCACTTCAGTTCTTTTACATGTGTGCTGACCATCTTCTACTTAAAAATTACAATTAAGTTACAACACTACACTTATTGATGCATGTATTTTTCTGTTGTTCAAATGATGCATTATATATAGATGAGGGTCCCACGGTTGACATAATAAACATTTTGAACTGGATACCTTACAAAATTACATATAATAATCATAATAATTATGCACGAACTAACAATATTTGATATGTTTAGTTGGAGACAAGTTAACAAGTTTAAATATGCTTATAATATACTGATAGGGCTTTGTGGAATATCAATATAATTAATAATAAAATTATTAATATAAATATATATATATATATATATATATATATATATATATATATATGACAAGTCTAAAAGACGCAGAGCAGCCCCCTTTCCCGACTTTAGGGCTGCGCCCCCTCTATTTTCAATCCTGGATACGCCACTGAATTGTCTGATCTTGGCGTTCTGTGCATGAAAATGATAAGCTGTAATATCCAGATAAAATAAAAACTACGATAAATTTGTATTTTAAAAAATAATAAAAGAACAAGTTATTGGTCTGGCTGAAAAGGTTTAACTATTTATTTTTTTCTGTCATAACGTCATGATCACAACCACTCATTTGTCACATTAATATAGGTAGTTACCTGATTATTTTTCTATCACTTTTATATTATTTTTCATAAATGTATAATTCGTCCAATTTTGAGATAAAGAGGAGAGTTAGGCTTTTCTCGTGGTCAGAGGGCCTCTAGATAGGTCCAAATCCACCACAGATAAAAATGACGTAGGCAGAAAAAGGGGGATCGAATCCAGATGGAACCATAACCCCCCCCCCCCCTTTTTTTTTAATCCACTTTAACCTGCAATAACATGTTGTATGATAAAATTCAGATAATTTTTATTTTTTTTCACTTGAAAGTGCACGAAAAAACCATGATCACCAGTGTGATTATTCCTTGCTCTCTTTATTGTCAGGTGTCGACATCTGGTGGTAAGTTTAATAACTAAATGTATACACTGCCGCTAGATGTCGCTGCCGGCAGTGGGAGGGACACTGAGCTGTCATTATGGCAGGACTTGATATCCGCCTGAAGAAAGTGAACAAAGTCTATCATGAAGGCGTAAGTAAACATCCACGACACTTGCATGAGTTATCTTGTCTCAAAATACCCGGATATGCTGAATTAATTCCAAAAAATACGTAGAAAATGCGTTATCCTGATATAAATACCCAATTATCGCCCACACGGTTTCTGACCATACCATTATCTAATCGGTAGTGTCTATCCGCACGACCGTCGTGCGGATTACCTTTCTTATCCGCACGACAGCCATGTGTTCCATGTGTCGTACACTAAATATATATTAAATTTTCATAAAATAATTACTTAAATATCAGAGGAATTATAATTTTTGGGAAATTGATACAAAACAAAACTCATTAACAGAAATAAACATACCACAAACTACACAAAGTACTTGCTATATGACAGCTGGCCAAGGAATATCTGTGTAATAGGCCGGGCCCAGGCTTTTCCAGTGCACCAATTGTGTCTAACTTGTAACTTTATGTAAGTATTAAGTTTACGTAAATAACCCAGCATCTACAAATTTTAGATAGTTCTGTTGTGCTGAGGGGTCTGTTACCAGCCATATTATTAGCAGTGGTTAGGTTTTATATTATAATATGAGAGGCTGTCGTGCGGATTGTACTTCTTATCGGCACGACGGTCGTGCTGATAGCCTCAGCCCCTACCATTATCTAATCAGCCATGCAAACCCTCAGACCCCTGTACATGCCATGTGTAGCGTGAGGACACCAAACATCCCCGACATATTATCATTAATACAGATGATTAGACTGTGTTAGGACCAAAACTTTTGCTGAATGATCAGTATACAAGAAAGTATGGACACTTACTCTAAATGAAATCAGATTTTGCTTCGTCTCCGTCGGGCATATATAAAACTCCCCGTCGAAGGATGGCAACAACTGAACTCCAGGAATTCAAAGAATAAAAAACATCTACAGGCGTGCATTAAGGTGTTACATTGATATAATTAATACATATTAGGTTTATTTCTATATATGAACACATGATTGCTTCGCTATCGCACAACAAGCACTGGTATTTCATGTATACGTTCCCTCCAAGTACTGCAGAGTGGACTCTCACGGCCAGACGGTCAGACTCCATCACAGATCAATCAATGGAGTCCATACATCTCGGGTTATATTGGGCCCAACTACAGAATCTGTCATACATGACCTGTCCAAAGGTGATCCCTATCACATCAGTTGATTTCTACCTGTGCACCTCCATCATTCATAGAAGACCCTTTCAAATTCTATAAACCAAGGTCTTCTCTCACATTTGCAGTGGTGGATCTAGATTGGGATCCAAAGGGGTCCAGCCCCCTGCCTATGGGCCCAGAGTCCTTTTTTAGCTCAGCTGAGAATTAGTCATCTGAGCTATTGTAACCCATTGTCCATTGTGTGTCCATCCCTCCATTAGACTGGAGTAACCAGTAACCACCGCTCATATTTTTATTTATGACTAAAAGAGGACAAAAATAGCACTCATGTCACACACTAAAAAGTAAATATAATATTTCTTATTCTAAATGAAAATATATTAGTGCGGACACAGTGAGGGAGATTTAATTTGAAGTGCACTAACAGTTGAGCGGACCTGAGACTGATATATCAGAGCACTTCCACGTAACATCAGGTTTCGTGCTCCGTTCATAACAACCATGCAATTTTAAAGTTGGCAATAATATAAATACCGAAAGGAATTGTTGATTACTTCCATTTCAAGCAACTACAGGTTCCAAAATAATGATTTTGTAAATGTTTTAAATTATAATACTTTTTAAAACGCTACACAAATGAAATAAATAGCAAATATAAAATTATGAATAAAAACTGAGACAGAAATGTAAAAATACAGATACTAACACAATAATAAATCACAAATGTGTCATGGCTAAACATGATGACAAATCCATGTATGTACTAAAGAAATGGTAAAACAACGAGAAAACGGGGTCCGTGTAATCCGTGAGGTCCGTGCCCCAGGGTCCGTAAGTGTTTTTTTTTATCAAATTTTGTTGCAAAACAGACTATTTTTTTATGTTTTAACCAAACATAATATAAAATATGTCTTTAGATATGATTATGCTAAAATATCTGGACAAATTACCATGAGAGTTTAAGAATTACAAATTTTTCTTGGGTTCCGGGATCCGGAGTGGGATCTGGGTTCAACACACTGACTGAATGCAGTGACTGTATCACTGGAAAACATTATAACAGGTTCCTTTGCTGGCGGATTCACGGGCGCGGAGTGCAACTTTAAATGGCTATGTTCAGCATAATATATATTTTTTAATATAAAAATGATTTTATTTAACATATCAAATTCTTCGAAAATTCTCCGGCCAACCTCTCGGCTTCATTTAGAGTTTTATCCATAACACCATGCAGATAATGGATCTATATATTAATAGGGTAACACGATTTGTGTGAATTTACATGTCTCCTCTGACACTACGGTTTGCCGTGATTTTTGACATACATATGCTCCAGGTTTGCCCGAAGACATTCCACCATTCGGACAAGAACGTATTCGTCCAGGTCATTCAGACTCCGACACAAGAATAACTCAGAGACAGAACACTTATACCAAATGTCGGATTCAAAGAGACAGTAACATTGTACACCCAAGACATGAAACTATGACAGACTATTTGACATCAGAACTAAATGCTCGCCCAAAAACGGGCGTAGCATGGGTAATTGCTAGTATTCCATTAAAAACCTATTATCACACTTCAGGACTGCCTAATTTTTGTAAACCACCTTTTCCTCATAATTACCATAAAAATTCTTCTTTATATATTTCCTATGTACATGATAGAAATAAGGTCAGTATTATGTAAGTTATAAACATAATGCATTTTATGAAAAATCAGGAAAAATATTTACTCACTCAACATGAATGATGTTAAAGCTAGAGACTTTTTTCCATAGATATAACTTTGTTTAATCAAAATTTAGTTGCATACCCAAAAGTAGAACATAATCTTGTAAAAGCTATGTAAGTTATTCACAAAATTATATAAAATCAATACCTTAAACTTGTCCAAACTTTGACTATGGCACATTCTTCTTGTCAGTAAATTTGATTTAATTTTCACAGTATGCACATATAAGGATTCAATCTTTTAAATTATAAAATTTGAAAATAAAACCTAAAAGATTAGGCTAGTTATTAAGTTTATCAGAGGCTGTATTGTTTTCACTTGCATTGTCAAGCTCCAGGCAGCCCACTTCTGGTTAATGTATGTCATTTGATAGGCTCTGCCTGCTGATCCTGAATTCTAATGCAACACTGGGAGAGCACCCCTGCTGTAACAGGTGTACACTTATTATCAAGTCTCCTCATGTAAAAGTTGAAATGTGAATTCTGAATCAGATGTTATTTTCAGATATTTATTGTTTTGCAAATTTATCAAATGTATTTATGTTAAAAAAAACAATAAAATAACATCTGCATGCCTAAAATGTTGTTATCTGACAAATTTACTGATAAATGAAGGTGCAAAGTAGAATTCAACATATATTCAGATAAATATGCTATACTGCAAATGTATAATATGTATAAACTGAAGAAAGATGGGATTACATAAAAAAATGAGGATCATTTGCAAACATTTGTTCATTATTTTTGTTCCTCAGTAGAATGGGATATAAAGTGATTTGCTTTGTTTTTTCATCTCTCTGCCTGTTTTTATTAATATTTAATAATTGTAAATAAACTTTTTCTACTATGTAACCTCATCTGAATTAAATTTTATATCTTGAATGTATATGCCCACCATCTCCCCACCCCCACTGCCTGCCATTGACTCCATGCACCTGTGCACTGGAGACATTAGCTTTATTTCTATTGTATTGCTATCATCATCTGTTTCAAACCTCATATATTATTTTCCGGCCTCAGCAGAATAGATAAAAAAGTGAACTGCTGTGCTTGTCTACATGTCTGGCTCTCTCTCAGTTTCAAGTACTAAATTGTCTATCAACTTTTATTCATGTAAGCACTGTTGAATTAAGTTTAATATCCTGTATGTATATAAAAAGATGTTGTAACTAGCACAATTCCTCCCCCCCCCCCCCCCCCAACCTCCTTGCACAAATGGACTGGGGTCATTAGTTGTATTGCAATTTGCAACTGTATACATTTTATACAATTTGGAAAAAAATTGGTTCAATAAAAAAATAGGATCTGGTTTAACAAATGTGTAAACTGCTGGACTGTCAACAGCTTATCAAAAAGCCAACCAATGATAATGGTAAAAGTATAGATCTTATGTTCACAAGCTGCTCACATGCTTCAGTTTCAACATGTGAAAACACATATTCAAGTCACAATATATTATTTGCAACTCTTCCTTACTCATCAATACAAACCAATCATATCAACTAACCATGGCCTTTATAACCTCTTCCTTACAGGCTTTATCTCCATTCAATATTATTTTACACCTTCAACGTAAACTTCAGCTGGGTATAGCGGCCCATTGGTCCCTTGCTAAAGGTGTCCATTCACCTACCTTTTGAAAAAGAATATTTTGATTTCTGGCTTCCTCCGTGTATATATATTGATGATGTAAGGGTAATTTAGTTGTTATTAGTTCTTATAACACTTCATGAAGGATGTATGAACTTGTTTATCAACAACATGTTTGTAAACAAAGCAATGTTGACAAACGGAAAAAACATGTAATCTAAGGTGGTAGGTTGCATATATGCGGAGGTCGAAAGTGTTTTGTTGCAAAATGCCATTAGCAAAGCTCTGGCTTATCTGACTTGCTGCTAGATGCCCTTGTTGAATTTGTTTTGTTTATTTTGGCGGGCCCCCTCGTATTTCAAAACATGTTGATATAAACAAAACAAGCAGCCTGTGTGTGGTGATATCTACGTTTTCTGTCATACTTTTTAAAAGCTGCAAGGGATTATCTTTAGTTTACAAAGGTCAGATAGGTGATTGGGCCCCTTTAATAATGTCTGCAATGGCAGGCTAATAAAACACTCCCACAGACTTCTGTTTACTATTGTGTAATTAATTTAATACTGTAATATTTTAGAAAAAAAATTGAAGCAAATTTAAATGATTTAATGAGGTATATGCCGGTTTCCCAGGTTATATAATATTGCTCTGTACAATTTGTACAAGTTCATTATTTTATTCTTTTAACATAAAAATTCAGGAACTAGTTGCCTCAACAATATTTTGGTTAGAGCATCAGTGAATTTCAGAACACCATACAAGTGAGTACAAAAAAAGGTGAAGGAAATATATAATTAAATGTAAAGATCACTAAGTAAATTTATGGTTCTCCCAGGTGACTTAGTGTGAGATTTCTGAGTGGATTGATTCATAATTTGTATGTATTACCTCTTTAATTAAAATGTCACTATTTTGTTTTGTTTATTTATTCAGGATGTGGTAGCTGGGACAGTGGTTGTTGTCAGTAAGGGAGAGCTCTCACATCAGGGTATCACCCTCACCCTCGAGGGTGTGGTCAACCTGCAGCTCAGCTCCAAGAGCGTTGGTCTTTTTGAAGCTTTCTACAACTCTATCAAGGTTGGTGCTCCTTCCTCACATAATCTGTCTGCTAAGGCCACCTTGTGGTTACAGCTGGCACTATTGATTCAGTCAAGTCCTGCACTTTTACTGGGGATAAGCTGATATATACTTTCATCCTTCCATCATGGAATCCCTCTGGTGGTCACAAATGATATTTCAGATTTTGACACCTGTTGACCCCAGTTGTACTTTGACATCATTCAGGACTGAGGTCTTGATTAGATCACTTAACCATGAATACATCATACAAGCCTTTCAGGGAAATGTACTGCAGCCCTCAATTATCCAGTTGAATTGATACTGTGGTAAACAGCCAGTAATCTTAAGGATATGAATGATGATTTAACACAAACAAAAACATGTGAACTCACTCACCAAACTGAGAATTTGTCTCTATGGTAAAGTGTCATTTCCTGTAAAGTGTACAAGTTGGCTTTTGTCCAGTAATCCGTGCAAGCCATGCTTGCTTTCAGGCAGTCACAATTTCAACAAATATTCAGAGGGATTACCAATGCACTGAGTTAAAATGGAACCTTTCTTGCACATGGTAGGTGTTGTTAGAAAGTATACTAACAGCTAACAGTTGGCCTGGTTTATGTAAAGTGACAGTGTACTGGTAGGCCATGAGGCATTTTAAAAAACAACAAAAATATTTGCATCCATGTAGCGCCTTACAGTGCAGTCCTCATTGACGGATGTAAAGGCACTCTGACGCTAAGTCACTGATCATAGATTCTCTAATGTTACAGGGCCAGAATAGTGCTATAGATCACTGTGGCTGCTGTTGTACTTTGCATGACATAAATGCAGCTATATGGTCCTACCATTGCTAATACCCAGCCCACAATATTAATAAGCATGACACAAGTGAAGTTTGATGGTAAAGCATAGTAGATTACCATTTAAGCAAGCCTGATAAATTTCATTAATTGATAACAGCTGCACTGAGCAAATCTTTTCATAAAAGCTGAGCATCATTGCCCGTGGGTCTCTTGGATTTCTATAAAGTTAATGAAAGAGACTCATGGGCCATGATCCGCAGCTAACAATATATAAGATGTAGTTGACAAATTTTAAATTAAGATAATCATGCCAAAGCAAACCCTAGTTCAATATATCTACTATAGCAGGACCATATATGGTGGTTCCTGGTTTGAGGGAACCATGGATCAGACAACCACCTGCTGTTAACTACTGTTTTTCCCTTGCTCATATAGCACACCGATCAATACCTGTACTTTTCAGCAAGTGTTTACAGGGTGATAACGCCATTGTTTGATGCTGTTGCTGCTCCCCATTAGTTATTGATGGCCCTGTTAGCATTCCCATCATGCATTGCATAGAATGGCCGTTTTGCTACCCAGGGCAATCTTACAGTTTGAATTTTATCCTTGAGTGTCTCAGTCAGCAAATCACAATGACTAATCAGCAGACATGGTTGGTTAACTTGCGCTTCCAATGGGAAAATATTGTAGAATAAAATATTTAGGTAAAGCAAATATCTTTACTTTAAAGTTATTGTAGCATTAAGGAAATATTACACTGATGTACTTGATAATTTAGTAAATACTCCAATTATAACTGGGACACTGCCATTTTGTCCTCTGCTGTGAAGCAAGTGGCTCTGACAAATCAACTGACATCACCATATACTTCTTGATTTAGGAAATGCGCCAATTTTTGCTCAGACACTTCTGTCTTTGGTCAGATTTGTTAGCGAAACTAAAATACACATGCTCAGTAAATGGTAAGCATATTTCACATTCTATTTTTCAGTTGACAACCTGCAATTACCAAACATTTTTCATTTGCAGAGAGGGTGGTCCCTAAAAGCAGGGACAACTGTCCCAAACAGAAACAACCAATCAGTTTCAATTAATAAAATTTATTCAGAAAACATATTAATAATAATACAATGTAAATGACATTAATCTTACTGAATCAAATAAATGCATAATTTGGGAAACATGGTAACACATTTTGATTCAGTAAATATAAAATTTGAACAACCATGATTTAAGTTGTGACATACCATTGATACACATATCAGCAGCCTTTGGTACAGGGATTGAACAAATAAATGGATCCTGGTTGGAGACTGGGGCAGAACGATTATTGTCATAGTACACTGAGTACACTAGTAAATCAAACATGTGCAAAGGGTATTAATCTGTGCACATGACATGAGATAATAAGTCATATCAACTGGGGAAATATTTTTACTATGTGTGTGTCAGTAATTCATACACACAAGTTTAATAAGCCCACCTCCTGCTCATTTCCTCATCATTATAATTATTATGACATGCATGTTTTCAAAAAGTGGATGATAGATTATGTGCTTAAGATAAGAAGTCAGTGCTCAATTTAGTCAGTTTTAAAGGTTAAGTGTCGTGTAAGGGACACATGGATTTCAGTTATTGGGAGAGACCCCTGGTGGTAAAGGGTTACACTACTGTGGAGACGAGGCCTTTGTTTTGGTCAGGCTGACTCGGTGACAATAAGCATTACAATATACTCAGAGCTATAAACAATATATACTGACTATATGATTATTATTCCCTGCACATTCTTTTCCTGAATATAACACTGAGGAGACACCTGTTATACCTGTGTAAGTCTTGTTATATTTGATATAAAAGATTTCTTTTTATATACAACCTTATTCACGGTGCAAAAGTAATTTTCCCTTTTATTTAAAAAAAATAAAAATTCTCCAATACATTTTAAACATTTTTACTGTTCTTACAAGCTCACTGCATTAAAAAGCAAATATTAATAATTATCCTTATTATATTTCATCTATGTAACTATTCATGTAAACAGCAGTGAATCAACATCTTAAATCAACATTTTATTTCAATGTGCAAGCGTATTGATCTGCCTGTAGTAGAGATGGCTAAAGAATGTATATTTTACCAAAGGGCAAAGCAATTTTATGTAAATGATAAATGGTAGATGCTTGTGTAATATGCATGATCAGTTGACACAAGACAGTCAATCAGATAACAACATCCAATACTTTCATTTTTAACACAATGCATATAATTTTCTGTACAGTATAAAATTACAGATTCCTACATGTATATAGGTTTATGTACAAAAATGTACAACTAAATGGTTAATTATATGAGACTATTTACATTTAAAGATGATATCATTACATTCACTAGATATAACAGATTTTTATAATCTGTGATGATAAGTTATAATTCTGGAGAGTTGTATCTCATCAGGTATACTCTAGGGCTATGATCAGACACTAGTACAATGATCTATGTATCATTAAATCAAGTCTGATATATTATCAGTGTCATCAGATGTGTTTGTATCAGTAGCCTCAGTACAATATCAGTGTCATACAGTGATACAGTATGCAAGTCTGGACTTGGACTTGAGTCCACTTTTTCAGGGTCTCGACCTTGGACTAGAGAGTCCTGGACTCAGACTTGCATATGGACTCCACAGTCAGGACTTGAGAAATCACACCAAGTCCAACTCAAGTACAGTCGAAAAAAAAAACTTTCATATAAGGACTGACATCCGCATTTGAAAACCTATATGACGTGTGTGAACAAATGGCAGATTTTTACAAAAGTTTAGATTATACACCAAAACCTGTATACGCTTGAGGAGTTGGTTGCAATATTGAAGTAAAATGCATGTATAAACTGACATAATATTGATACACATAATGATCTCATATCCCCAGTTTACAGTGCTTTGTCAAATTAAGACATTTTGGATTCAGACTCGTATTCAGAAAGACTCAGGAGGAGCCAGTCTGGGACTCAAAACTCTCAGATTGGACTTGGGCTTGAGTGTCTTGGACTCAGACTTGAACTTGGGGTGGGGGGTTGGATTGGGTGGGGGGAGGGGGGACTCGACTACATTGCTGCTGTCATATAAGAAGTGTTATGTAAATGTTGTTTGTCAGAAATAAGTTGCTCAAAACATCTGATCGGCTAATTGACGCACTCTTATACCATTAGAATCATAACTTGTATTATTCATGAAGCTAAGTAATTACAAGAATGTCATCAAGAATCTGACCAATTATATAAAGGCTTGTTAACCCATCAGGTTTCTGGTGCATGTGTCCTTTTCTATTTAGGATACCCACTGATTTTGCTATTGATTTTTACTTCTGATATGTTGAATTTAACTGGTAGTTTGGATTTCAGCTCCATCCTGTTTGAGACAGTATGTTATCTATGATATAGCTGTCATGGCTGTTTGGTGATGCAATATGAGAGCTTTGCACATAGGAAGATACTATAAAAGAGAGGTATCCATGATGTAAAGGTGTTCATAAAAGACAGGTGTCCATGATATATAGTGCCTTCTGTATGATGTAATACATTCAGCAACATGGTATACATGGTATGAAAAATAAGCCATAAAGTGATAAACATGTTTTTGTATACACTATTTACATTAATGTTTCAATAAAAATTATATACAAAACTACAAACTTATTATAGGTACAATAAAAGATGATAACTTCCCTGGCTTCAAATTTGTAGCCTTATGACTGTAGCCACCTGAAAGTGTAAACAGCAACCATTTTGTTACACGTTTCATATGAGACCGTCTCCATACTCTAGACAAGTCTCAGTAATCCTGTTTTTGCCTTCAGTTATTAAAATTCAGTCCCACAATACAGTTAAGCATTTCTGCTAACCCTGCTGAGATTGGCTGTAGATCTACCAATCACAGGCCTCTTTTGCCTCAAGTTTGACCTTTGATGTGTACCTAAGATCAAAAGTCTATGAGAAGAGACCAGTCCACATTTTCTCAGAAACATCAGTGAGATCTTCATGGAAGGTGTGAGGTAACATTTCCTGATCAAGGCACTGTAATCACCACCTGGTGATAACTACTGCTAATTAAGGTATATACCTGTCTATCTGACAGCACCAAGCAAAATTTGATCTCTGCGTTTGATACTTCACTATATAGTGAGTAGTTCTTGATGTCAAATTTTTACAATAAATCTTCAGTGGTTGGATATCATCATTATCAATAAATGCTAAGTATCTGATAAAACCAGCTCACAGTATTCAGCAGAATCACATCCAGACGTCTATCATTGTCAGTATTGATTCCTCTTTATGATCTAACCTTGGTTTAATATTACATACATTAAATCTGAATACTTGGTGCTCCAATTTGACACTTATCACTTCTGCTACACCAGTCCATCTTCACTCCTCACCCTTGATCAGTACTCAGTAGTACTCATGATAAATAATCAATGTTAGATCACTGAGTACTTTGTGATTCACTCAGTTCTCATACTGAGTTCACTGTGACCAGCACCCATTAGAACCGATGCAGTTTACATGGTATTCTGTACTCATGTTGATTATACATCACATTGACAGTTAATGTTTCAGTACTCCCTGCAGTCAGTTCTCAGTACGATACTCAGTAATCAGGTCAATAAGTGCTCTAGATGGCACATAGTACCACTGTAAATAAAATACAAAAGCATTATAAACAGTTTGTGACAATAATATAGCAATCAGAACTGTTTTTCTATTGATTTAATATTTGATGGATTTTTACACATTTTCCAATTTTGACTGCTTTTCTGGTGTGGGTCTGAATTGCTGGCTGAATTATGATCACATCCACTGAGGCAGAAATTTAGGGTGCCGGTGATAGTTTTGGCAGTTAATGATAAAATCATAATCAGCACTGTGTGTTTTTTGTTACACATTCGTTGGGTACAGGGGAGATCGCTGAGGGTCCCTGGCATGACATCCTCTGTTGAGTAACTTACTCAACAGAAACAAAAGAATCGCTAAAATCAAGAAACTGCTCATGGTAACCAAGGTTGCCATGACAATAGGTTTAAAACTGGCTCCCTCTGACGAACAGCTGAAGTAATTATCAGTCAGACCTGTTACTTTCTGCCCAGCTTGAGGGCCACTTCCACAGGTTGTGTCGTCAAGGTTGGAAACTGCTCCCTCAAGGTCAAACAGCCAGTTTCTGAACCATTGCTGATTACAGCGGCATGCCCAAGGATTTTGGGATAGGTCAAGGTTGATAAGTTGTGGGAATCGGATATCTGCAGTGCCTCTTGGAAGAACAGTGAGATCGTTGTTATTCAGGTACAGTTCATGTACCTTACGCAGCTCCATCAAAGCTTCTAAAGTGATGACGTTTATTTTATTATGTCCGAGATCAAGAGTCTGTATCCTGTGGAGGTAACCTTGGTATTGTAGCTTTGAGATCAGGTTATTTTTTGCGATAAACACAATTGGTGCCCCCTTTGGTAGATGGTTTGGCATTTCTGTAAGACCCATGTTTGAACAATTGATCTTTATGAGGTCAAGGTTATTAAGCATCTCACAATGACACTTGGCCGGGCAGTGATGGAGATGAGGAGGCTGGTCGTTAATAACCAGATTTTTGGCGTCGGCAGCAGCGTTGAAGTTCTGAATCAGTTGTATAAAGATAAACACGCAAACTGTGATCTTCACACCCATGATTCCTCTCTTCTATGACCTGTAATCAAATTAGAACAAAATGAGAGACAGCTCAATATTTGCAAAAGCAAGTGACCCATTGGTCATGATGCTCAGCCAGCAAGCTTGACCTGTAGCTTAAAGATCCAACTTGCACAACTGATCTTCACATTTTTCAAGGACTGGTTTGTTCAAAATATGTCAGGATGACAATAAATGTCTGATTGACTTTAAGTGCATTACCTTACAGATGATAGTCAAATGTAAACATATATTTTTTTTGTGTAGGGGCCTGTCATTGATGATCATATAGTGTAACACAACTGGTATTGGTGAGTCTTAAGGGGTCCATGGAACTTGCCGAACATGAAAAGGTGCACCATGGGATTCAAAATTGGATAATGCACTCTGGGATCAACACCCACACCAAAGTTCAAGACAATCCATGCATGAACTAGAGGGCAGTCAGTAGAGTTCACACCTCTGCCTAAGTAAAATGATCTTACTTGATCTGTAACTTCATCCATATATACAGGGTTTGACATTAAGAGTTAAAAGCTTGCCCAGGGCAAGTAAAAGTTCAATAAAATGGTGGTAGGGCAACCAAAAGTGGGCAGTCAGGAAAGTAGGTGCAACATAAACCTTGAATCTAAACTAATCAGCCTTTTTCTTTTCAAGGAGAAGTGGAGTCACATTCTAATACCTCTAACTTAAATTACCTGCGTGTTTATCTTTGCAAATGCTCAAGATTAATATAATTTTCAAAACAACAGATGAACATGTATATTATTATAAATAATTATGTGGATCACATTTTTGTGGTTGTGGCCTTGATAACTGATTTTTGTGGGACAAGTAAAAGTTCATGTAGGGCAAGTAAAAGCTAGTTGTTGCTTGCCCCACTGGGCAAGTACTTTTAAATGTTAATGTTGAGCCCTGATATACTTTGAAATTTAATTTTAATCTGATACATGTCCTTGCCTTCCCAAAGTTCCATGGAAGGCAGTTAAGTTTTTTTAACAATTCTTATTCTAATTGACTTATAATCAGTAACATTTCTTCTTTATCAAAATGCTAAAGTTGTTATTTATTTTTATAGAAGAAACAAACTGAGTGGATTCAGGTGAGAAGGATATGTACATTATGTTCATATTTGATATTTACTGGTCTGTATTGGTATATATTTTATTTTGTATATGTTGGCAATGTGGAAAGATTTACAAATGTACAGTGACACCCAGGTTCATTGCATTCATCTGAATATTTATTTATCAAAAATATTTTTTGGTAGCCATGATAAAAGATATTAATCTTAACCATTAAAGATCCCTTTTGTCAGATCAAATACCTGAATTGAGTTAAACTTGATCATATTGATGTTCACCAACTTGTAACTGCTTTGTTGTTACATTGCAATGGGGTTTTAAAAGTGATCAATTGCATGATAAAGATTAAATTTTAAGCATTAAACATCACTTTTCCAGAAAATGTACTAGAGTTGATTTAAAAATGATTATATCAATATCCACTAACCTTGTAAGTAAACTACACAGGTTGTAATGTTACTGTGTTTTTGTTATTTTGTAATAGGTTTTAAAAATGTTACCATGATAAAGATTAAAATTTAAGCATTAAGGAACACTTACGCCAGAGCATATACTGGAATTGATTTAAACTTGATTATATCAGTATTCACTTACCTTGACAGTAAACTACTCAGGTTGTAATGTAACTGCGTTGTTGTTATTCCGCTGTGAGCTGTTGTGAAAAAATCCCATGTAAACTTCCTGTTGCAAGTGCTCCACATGGACTGAGGGCATTTAAACCCCAGGCTACCTGTTACCAGTCCCCCTCACTGCACTCATACAATCATCAGTGTAACCTCCAGTGTACCACAAAACGTGTAACAAATACAGTGTCATAGAATGTGGGTATGTTCTGGAACTAGCTTAGTTAGTAGCTGACTTAAGGACAGTTCTGGAAATCTTAGTGTGTTGAGCAGGGTGTTGCATTCTCCGTATGACGCGGTCATGTGTTGTGGCTTGTTTGTATAAAGATACAGGCAAAAAACCAGCTGAGACGCTTTGGTTTCCCCTAATCTAGGCCAGGCACATGCAGTTTGTTTTGATTGATGGGAGTTTTGAATTCCCAGGGCATCTCTCCCTGCTCAGCCTACCAAGGCCAAGACAAACTCACAGGCGTTTATGAGTGAGATGTTTAGTGTGGATGGGAGTAAACTGTAAAATATAACGCAATTATAAAACACTTCACATAGCTAATTTAGAGCAGAGCATGCCCAAATCCCACCAACAAAGGCTCTATATTCAGTAGAAATAAAACACAAGATGGTGTTTATGTACTGGTACCTTATAACTGGTATATCCATATTACCAAATAAAAAAAAAAAGTAAGCTCATGATGCCTCTGATGCAGGTGTTTTATAATTGCTTCATTTATTATAGTGGGCTATTCATCTCTGTTATTAAGGCTGGCTATTCATCTGTTTTATTAAAGCTGGCAATTCACCTGCCTGATTTGTAGAATTTATGTGATTTCTTGCTCACTGTGTATGTATGTATGTATGAACTGGGGGTTGGATGTAGCCTAGTGGTTAAGGTGTTGGACGAAGGTCCTTTGTTCAAATCCTGCTAGTGCCGGCCTCAGTGGCATAATGGTGTTATCTCGTTGATATAACCACAGAGATTCACTCTGTCTTAATGACAAGTTATGACTTTTGGATTATTCCTCACCCCTAGCATATAAAACCTGAATTCCAGAAGGCTTAATAATAACATATCAATCGTATCATATGGAAACCTTCATCATCATTCAATAGACATGCCACCAACAGGCCATGGAACCTATCCTTTTTTTTTTAAATTTATGAACTGAAGGTAATTCCTGCGTAATAAGGTACTTATTTTTAACTCCCCTGTGATGGTGGAATGAGCTTGTTTATCTACAAGCTGTCAGTAAACACTAGTACATATGCCCATGTTTACAAACATAACAAGTATGTAACCAGTAATGACTGCAGGTGTAGAAGCTGAAAGGCCACTAGTTGTTGGCCACTTGTTGAGAAAAAATATGAAGAATTGTTTGTTATTTGCAAAATTTTGATTTGTTTGACTTGCCCCAAGATATGTCCTTGTTGCATTTGACCAGTAGCCCTTTTGTGCCCCCCCCCCCCCTTATTATAAATTTGGCAGTCTGTGCAGTATGGGATCAAATTTTTCAGCTTGTTTTTATAAAAGTAAGGAATTATTTTTATCTTATAGTCAGATATAGGAATGGGTTATCCCATTAGATATAAATATTATAAATTAAAGAATTAAAGAAATTTTTAGATATTTAGTTTGCTATGGAATTGTCATCCACCATCTTATCACAATAAAGTTTGTTTTACTGCTGTTGTTATAAGGGATTTCAAGGTTTCTGTGGTTCAAATTAACTTGTACATTTAAGTGTGCAAGCTAAGTCAGACTTTACCCATCAAATAGACACCCATTTCCCTCTTCATTTCTCAGAAGCGGATCCGGGGGGGGGGGGGTGCAGGGTGTCCGGACCCCCCTTTTTTTAATGAAGGTTTTATCCTCAGTCCTCTGGGTTGGATCCCCCCCCCCCCCTTTTTCTTAAATCCTGAATCTGTCCCTGTTTCTGTTTCTTATGCTGCAACGTCTGTGCAACTGAATAACAGCATGTATAGTGCATGCAAAATATGGCAGCTAGAATACCTGCTGGAAAATCTAAATTTGAAGACATTTTTGCTGGTTTGGTGGTTGAGAAAAGAATGATATTTTAAAACCTGTTACTGGTATATCACTGTTTTAATTCAAATAACATAATGTCACTCTCTCCATTTTTCCTGTAAAAAAAAGTTCCTTATTTTAACTTGGTGTGGCCTGCCTGCTTCACCATGACCTTTGACCTCACTTCCTCTCTCACCACTTGAGAGTGAGAGGGCCTGATGATAACAAATGTATCATGGCAGACTGAGTGTGTGGTGGGCACTGAACTTTTAGACTTTGGCCTATCACTGTCTTGAGGCCTTGTAGTAAACAAGTCAACGGGGTATAGATGGCATTTAAACCAAGAGTGATAACAGTTCCAGCGTTCAGCATTAACACTGACCCAAACACTCAAGGCCAGAGATAGGAGTTCCAGGGTTCCAAATGTTCAAAACCAACAATACCATTGCCAGCGTTCAATGTTATTAATCACCTGAATATCCAAGGCTATTAAAACTTTGGTAAGCCTCCGTAAGGGCTATGTGATTGAACTTATTAAATGCATATTCCAGGTTATGCAGTTAAATTTTGGCACAAAAAGAAGAATGAATCTTAGTGCAACTGTGTTAATATAAAATATGATTTCTTAGCCAAGATCAATGGACTTTACTTGTCCTTTTGACCGGTGTTTTATTTCTGTTGATTTCAAGCCCTAGGAAGAGTAAGGGTTAGCTGCTGTGTTGTTCTCTCTTTAGGTACATGTTAAGGCAAGTATATTAATCCAGATAGTGATTGTGTTTAATCTTATATCTCCAACAGACACATACTGGTCTAGTGCTTATTTAATACAGGAGTTCTAGGTTTTAACATTGGTTCCCCCCACACACACATGCCCTGCCCTTGTGAGCTGCCTTTTAGTTCATCTGCTGGACAAATAAGTTTAATCTGATGAAGTAGAGTTCAGGGAGAGGGGGGGAGGAGGAACCAGAACTGTGTTTCTTAAAAACACTTATTTAAATGATAATTTTTTCTTTTTAATGTTTATCCTTATTTACACTTCAGGGACATTCTGACTGTAATATTTTGTTTGGTGACATTAATCTGTTGTAATTTTTCATGGTTGTAATTTTACATGGTTGTAATTTTTAAATGGTGATAATTTAACATGGTTGTAATTTACTTAATTTTTTCCATGATTTTCTGTAGTGTGACTGTTTGTCTGTTGACATCATGTCTTCTCTGTGGCAGTTCTGGGGACATTAGGTCCTGTGACATTTTGACAACCAATCAATCATTTAATACCAAACAAGACCAGCTTGGGTCATGGTCATTTACATTACCCACGCCTCCCTGTGCACTGGCTGAGCATCAAACAAACTAACAACTCAACCGTGAGTCATGTAATGCATGTATATATGTTACAAGGTCATGTTTATTTTGTGTACCTAGGTAACATCTTACTCATGTGTGCAGCAACAACGTGATGTTATCACGTGTATACCACGCTTCACTGCTGATGCAGATCTGTCTTTTGCAGTGTCTGCAGGCTTCTGTCTTATTTACAAGTACAGGTATAATTTATAGTCACATAACATAATAACAGACCAAGACTCATTCAGGTAACAGGATTTGGAAATACCCCTATATCTAAATATTTTATCTATAATATCTATTTTTTTTACCGTTTTTTGTATGTTTTGATTCAAGCATCGTATGATCAGGGAAAAGCATGATAATAAAAGAATTTTTTGGCTAAATAGGTTAAAGCACTACTTAACAAACGAAATCTTTGTATCATCTTTTATCTTTTTGAATGATGAAAATCAAAATCAAAATTTTTATGTGGGGGGGGGGGGAGATGTTAAAATTGTTAAAATGATATGCAGGTGGTGCCTTAGAATCAAACCTTTTTTTTATTTTTTGCTGTACAGTTTTTAGCTCAGCTGACTGTAAGGCAAAAAAAAATAAAAGGTGTGGTTCTCAGGCACCGCCCGCATCAATTTTTAACCCCCGCATCAAAAATTTTTATTTTGATTTTTATCTTTCAAGTAGATAAATAATACAATTTATGTTGTGCCTTTACCTGTTTAGCAAAAAAATTTGTTATTTTCATATTTTTCACTGATCAAATGACATTTTATCGGAGCATTCAAAAAAAGGTCAAAAATAAAATACCGCCCGCCCGCACCGATTTCTGAAAAAAAGTGCCTGAGAACCATACCTTATTTTTTTTTTGGCCTAAGTCATCTGAGCTATAGGGATCACCTTTTGTCCGTCCTCCGTCCGTCCGGCCGGCCGGCCGGGCGTCTGTCCGTTAACAGGGCACAAATCGTAACCGCTAGAACTGGAATCTTCTGACTTGACATCCTGGGAGGTCCATGAAAAATCTCCTTGGAAACCAGAAATTAGGTCTCTGTTACCCATATCCTTCGAGCTATAGGGCCCCAAAGTACCCCCCAGAAAAGTCCAAAATTTCATACAAAAACTTCAATATCTCATTAACTACTTGACTGATGGTCATGATTTTTGGCATACATATTGATCATGAGAGGTTCCATCAGTTCCTGAAGACTGGTGGCGCCACCTGTATTTTTTCGATTTTTTACGAATTTTTTTCTCTATTTTTGAGACCTTTAAAAATGTGAACATCTGTTAACAAGGCACAAATCGTAACGACTGGACTTAGAATCTTCATTCTCGACACACTGAGAGACCTATGAAAAGTCTCCATGGAAACCAGAAATAAGGTCTCTGTTACCCATATCCTTCGAGCTATGGGGCCCCAAAGTACCCCCCAGAAAAGTCAAAAATTTCATACAAAAACTTCAATATCTCATTAACTACTTGACTGATGGTCATGATTTTTGGCATACATATTGATCATGAGATGTTCCATCACTTCCTGCAGACTGGTGGCGCCACCTGTATCATTCAATTTTTTACGAATTTTTTTCTCTATTTTTGAGACCTTTAAGGATGCTTTCATCTGTTAGCATGGCACAAATCGTAACGACTGGACCTAGAATCTTCATTCTCGACACACTGAGAGACCTATGAAAAGTCTCCATGGAAACCAGAAATTAGGTCTCTGTTACCCATATCCTTCGAGATATGGGGCCCCAAAGTACCCCCCAGAAAAGTCAAAAATTTCATACAAAAACTTTAATATCTCATTAACTACTTGACTGATGGTCATGATTTTTGGCATACATATTGATCATGAGAGGTTCCATCAGTTCCTGAAGACTGGTGGCGCCACCTGTATTTTTCGATTTTTTACGATTTTTTCCTCTGTTTTTGAGACCTTTAAGGATGCTGTCATCTGTTAACGTGGCACAAATCATAATGACTGGACCTAGAATCTTCATTCTCGATACACTGAGAGACCTATGAAAAGTCTCCATGGAAACCAGAAATTAGGTCTCTGTTACCCATATTCTTCGAGCTATGGGACCCCAAAGTACCCCCCAGAGTAGTCAAAAATTTCATACAAAAACTTCAATATCTCAATAACTACTTCACTGATGGTCATGATTTGTGGCATAACTATTGATCAAGAGGTGTTCCATCAGTTCCTGCAGACTGGTGGCACAACCTGTATTTGTTCGGGGTTTTTTTTACGAATGTTTTATCTATTTTTGAGACCTTTAAAGATATGAACATCTGTTAACAGGGCACATACATAAACAATCATAAAAACTGGACCTAGAATCTTCATTCTTGACACACAGGGAGACCCATGAAAATTCTCCATGGAAACCTGAAATTAGGTCTCTGTTACCCATATTCTTTAGGCTGTATGGCTCCAAAATACCCCCCAGAATAATGGAAAATTTGATACAAAAAGTGCAGTATCTCAATAACTACAACACTGATGGTCATGATTTTTGGCATACATATTGATCATGAGCTGTTCCATCAGTTTCTGCAGAGAGGGTGCGCCACCTCTATTTTTTTCAAATTTTTACGAATTTTTTTTCTCTTTTTTTCGAGAACTTTGAAGATGTGGCCATCTGTTAACAGGGCACAAATCGTAACGACTACACCTAGAATCTTCTCTCTTGACATGCAGGGAGGCCCATAAAAAGTCTCTTTGGAAACCTGAAATTAGGTCTCTGTTACCCATAACCTTTGAACTATGGGGCTCGGAAGTACCCCCCAGAATAATGGAAAATTTGATACAAAAGCTCAAGTATCTAAACAACTATTGCAGTGATCACCATGATTCTTTGCATGGATATTGATAATGGAATGTGTCATCAGTTTCTGCAGTATGGTGGCGCCACCTGTATTTTTTTATTTTTACGAATTTTTTTCTCTATTTTTGAGACCTCATAAGATGCGGTCATCTGTTAACATGGCACAAATCGTAACAACTGGACCTAGAATCTTCTCTCTTGACATGCTGAGAGGCCCATGAAAAGTCTCCTTAAAAACTTGAAATTAGGTTTCTGTTACCCATAACCTCTGAGCTATGGGGCTCCGAAGTACCCCCCAGAATAATGGAAAATTTGATACAAAAGGTCAAGTATCTGAACAATTATTATATTGATCACCATGATTCTTTGCATGGATATTGATCATGAAATGTTTCATCAGTTTCTGCATTCTGGTGGAGCCACCTGTATTTTTTTTATTTTTTTAAGTTTTTTTTCTCTATTTTTGAAATCTTTTAAGATTTGGTCATCTGTTAACAGGGCACAAATCATATCAACTGGACCTAGAATCTTCTGTCATGACATGCAAGGACGGTCATAAAAAGTCTATATGGAAACCTGATACAAGGTCTCTGTTACTGATATCCTTTCAGCTATGAGGCTTGGAAGTTCCTCCCAGAATAATGCAAAAATTGATACAATAACTAATGCATTGATCACCATGATTGTCCACATTTGTATTGATAATGCCTTGTTTCATCAGTTTCTGTAGACTGGTGGTGCCACCTGTATTTTGATTTTTTAAGAATTTTTTTCTTGATTTTTGAGACCTTTAAACATTTGGTCATCTGTTAACAGGCCACAAATCATAATGACTTGACCTAGAATCTTTTTTCTTAACATGCAGGGAGGTCCATGAAACATCTTGGAAACCTGAAATTAGGTCTCTGTTACCCATATCCTTAATGCTCTGGGGCTCCGAAGTACTCCCCAGAATAAAGATTTGGTTATCTGTTAACAGAGCACAAATTATAATGACTTGACCTAGAATCTCCTTTCTTGATATGCTGGGAGGCCCCTGAAAAGTCTCCTTGTGCACCTGAAATTACATCTCTGTTACCCATATCCTTCATCCTATGCGGCTTTAAAATACCCCCCAGAATAAACATTTGGTCATCTGTTAACAGGGCACAAATCATAATAACTGGACCTAGAATTTTATTTTTTGACATGCTGGGAGACCCCTGAAAAGTCATCTTGTAAACCTTGAAAATAGGTGTCTGTTACCCATATCCTTCATGCTACAGAGCTCCATAGTACCCCAATGAATATTGGATGATTTTATACAAAAGGTCAAGTTTGGAAAAAGTATTTCATTCAAATTTGACATTCAGTTGATAAAATAACTTTTGTCAATGTCTTCCTGGTCAGCTGAGCGTCATGACCCCTGGGTCACTTATTTTCTGAAGGTATACATATTTTAGAAATTTTCATTCAATTTTATATCATATTTAAATAATTTATGCAGAATAATAAGCTATTTTAAGCACCCAGTAACCTTAAACCACTTTTTAGCAGGCTAATATTAAACATCATGACAATATCTCAAAGATTTTTTTATTTTTCTTTTTTTGCTCAATATTAGGAGAACTGTTAATATCAGTCTCTGGCACATAATTATTATTTTTTTTATTTTGACATGTACATCTGCAGAATTTATTTCCAGTTCCACATACATGACATATGGTAGCAGCACACACTTCCTCTCATTTTATATATTGGTGTAAACCAGTCCCGGTGACTACTGCACTTGCTGTCCCAGGATGTGTAATCTTACCACCCAGAAACCAATGAAAAAAACGCACTCATTTGAAACATGGCCATGGGGCATGACCTTGTACAATAAAGCATGCAGAGTGCTCACCCTGGGTGGGGGTGACTGTTAAAAAAATCTCACTGCCTCAGCTGAGGTTTGAACTGGTGACCTCCTTGCTCTGAGATGACTTTCAGTCAGCTGAGCTAAAAAAAAAAACAATCTGGTATTTAGGTTAATCTAAGAATTTACCACGCCAGAAACACTAAAACAGGAACTTGTGTGTGTCTATCTAATTATTTTAAATTTAGAGGAGTTGAACTTGCATTTTCTGCGTATTTTACCACAGCAGCCGCACATTATAATTGATAAATTTTTGTCTCTATTGATACAGTTATATGTCACAAGATATAAGAACTCTGGGTTAGATTTAAAAACATTTTATTGATAAAAATATGCGGAAAACTCTAGTTCAACTCCTCTAAATTTGAAATAAATTGATAGACACGCACAAATTCTTGTTGTAGTGTTTCTGGTGTGATAAATTCTAAGACGTACCTAAATACCAGATTGTTTTTACGCAGTTTAAAAGTATAAGTACAAGTTCATTTGGTATCAGAGTAACAACATTTGGCCTGGTATGATGTGACCTGCACTTTAATACAGGTGTTATCTTATCACCACAAAATATCAGTACAAAACATAAAAAAATTCATCTTTTGGAATGTTTAAGATTGTTTATTTCATGAGAATGTATGTCAGCTGTAGATAAACTTGGTGACACTAGATTTGAAGACATATCTACAGCCAAGTATAGATAAACAGTTCAGTACATTTTACTGTATTTTCACGTATATAATATGTACTGAAGCCTGTTACCTACTCCTCTATTTGCAAGTATCACCTTTAATTTAACCATGAAACCTGACCTAAGGCCAGAGGTGGCGGAACAATTTAAGAAATGGGGGGGGGGGGGGCATGATGTTAAGAAGAAATTATCTTCAGCACAATTAGTTTAGCATATACTGTGCACAGTCGGGGGGGGCAGTAAATGCTTTGTCAGAGCGAACCATAATGAGGGATCTTAGCACCCTAAGGGGGAGAAATTTTTTTAAAATACATGCTCTAAATTGGCATTTATGGGTATTTTTTTTATAATATAAGCTCTAAATAATTTACGCGGCTTAAGGGTAACTGAGTGATAGTCACCAGTCAAATTGAACTTTCTTGCAAACACTGCCAACACTTTTTTTTTGCCTAAGAATGCTCAGATCACAGGGAGCTGCCCCCCCCCCCCTATCTATAAATATTTCTTCAACAACATTTTTTCATCTGATAATATTACATGGGTTCTATAATATTTCATTATAAAACAAGGGATAGCATTCCCACACCATGCTCTTTACAATACCCAATCCCCATTTGGATGACATCTGGAGCTTTTGCAAAGAAATCCGTAATCTTTCTCTTCTTGTTGGCTGCCACTTACCATTGAAACACAACACAGCTAACTGTCCTCGTTTCAAACTGTGACTCACCAGCAAACAAGCTAGTCCATGAAAATATAAAGCCTGTACGATCTGGACACTTTCACATGGAGTATGACTGTGACAGGACCAAAGGGAGCCCTGGCCTGACCAGTGACACCTTGATCAATTAATCTCCCGTGGGTATTTGTATCAGAGTGTGATGATAGAAGTTCTGATAAGGAAGCACTGGCACTGACTGCCTTTTGCCTCTTTGTATGTATATAGACTAAGATCATTGTCAGTATTTACCGAAAATTTTTTATGCCCCCGCCACAAAGTGGCCGGGGCATATAGTTTTACCCATGTCCGTCATTCCGTCCTTCTGTCCTTCCATCCTTCTGTCCTTCCGTCATTCCGAAATCAAACAGTTGTACAGATTTTTTTTCGCAATGCCTGCAGATATTGGTCTGATTTTCGGTGTGGGCAGATAATGACCAGTTACAGATCAAGTTCGCATTTCGTCCGGTTGACCTTCTTTTGACCATTTTACGGCTCCTAAACTTAGAAAATTTCATGAAAAATAGAAATTTTCGTGACAAATACACATGTACGGACTTTTTTACGCAATGCCTGCAGATATTGGCCTGATTTTTGTTGTGTAGGCAGATAATGACCAGTTACAGATTGAGTTTGCGTTTCGTCCCAGTTGACCTACTTTTGACCCTTATACGGCTGCTAAACTTTGAAAATTTCATGAAAAATAGAAATTCTCATGACAAATATACATGTACAGATTTTTATTGCAATTCCTACAGATATTTGCCTGATTTTTTGTGTGTGGGCAGATAATGACCAGTTACAGATGGAGTTCGCGTTTCATCTCGGTTGACCCACTTTAAACGTTTTACGCCTCCTTAACTTAGAAAATTTCATGAAAAATAGAAATTTTCATGACAAATACACATGTACAGACTTTTTTTCGCAATGCCTGCAGATATTGGCCAGATTTTATGTGTGTGGGCAGTTTGAGACCAGTTACAGATCGAGTTCTCATTTTGTCCCAGTTTACCTACTTTTGACCGTTTAACGGCTCCTGAACATAGAAAATTTCATAAAAATTAGAACTTTCATGACAAATACACATGTACGGACTTTTTTTCGCAATGCCTGCAGATATTTGCCTGATTTTTGGTGTATGGGCAGATAAATAACCAGTTACCGATCGACTTTGCGTTTCGTCCCAGTTGACCTACCTTTGACCATTTAACGGCTCCTGAACATAGAAAATTTCATGAAAAATAAAAATTTTCTTGACATATACACATGTACAGACTTTTTTTACAGATATTGGCCTGATTTTTGGTGTGTGGGCTGATAATGACCAGTTACAGATCGAGTTCACGTTTTGTCCCAGTTGACCTACTTTTGACCGTTTGACGGTGCTCTAACATAGAAATTTCATAAAAAAGTGCACATGTACAGACTTTTTTTCGCAGTGCCTGCAGATACGGGCCTGATTTTTGGTGTGTGGGCAGATAATGACCAGTTACAGATCAAGTTCCTGTTTTGTCCCAGTTGACCTACTTTTGACCATTTGACTGCTCCTGAACATAGAAAATTTCATGAAAAATAGAAATTTCATAACAAATGCATATGTACGGACTTTTTTTCCTCAATGCCTGCAGATACCACCATGATTTTTTATGTGTGGGCAGATAATGACAGTTACAGATCGAGTTCGCGTTTCGTCCCAGTTGACCTACTTTTGATTGTTTTACAGCTCCTAAACATAGAAAATTTCATGAAAGTCAGAAATTTTGTGGAAAATGCACATGTATGGACTTTTTTCTCACAATGCCTGCAGAAACTGGCCTGATTTTTGGTGTGTTGCTTGATATTATTATGAACCATTACAGATCCAGTTTGCATATTGCCCTTGTTGACCTACTTTTGACCATACGACACCTCAACCATACATTATATGGTTCTGAAATCTGGGGGTCCCAGAATCTGGACCACATTAAAATGTTTGAAAAAAGGTTTCTTAAAAGTGTACTTAGGGTAAATAAGAGCACAGCAAACTGCATGGTATTTGGGGAACTAGGTAGAACTCCTATTGACAATCTTATTGAAAGAAGAATGATCAACTATTGGATAAAATTAATTGGAGGAAATCAGCACAAGTTGTCATTTATCATGTTTAGTCTTCAGAAAAAACTCTATGACAGCAATGAATTTAAACCAGTATGGGCATCAAAGATCAAAAGTATTCTCGATAGATGTGGAGACTCATCCATGTGGAACACCGGTCATGATGTTAACAAGAAATGGTTACAAAGGAGCATAGAGCTCAGACTTAATGATATCTGTAAGCAAAATTGGCATAATGAATTGACAGAAAACAAACTGTGCCACAGTTATAGGATAATTAAGCAGGACTTTGGCTTTGAAAAGTATTTAAATACACTTAACCTCTCAGAGAGAAATGCCATGATTAAACTTCGGTGTGCAAATCACAAACTTCCATCTCATATTAGTCTTTTTAAACATAAAAACATTCTAGTCTATGCACATTATGTAATCTAAATACCCACGGTGATGAGTTTCATTATTTGTTTGAATGTACTGCCTTCAAGACGGAAAGATCCCGCCTAATACCAAAGTTTTACCTGACTAGACCAAACACCTTAAAAATGCACCTATTGTTCAATACTGAGGATCGATTACAACTATCAAACTTAGCTAAATTTGTAAAGAAAATCATGTCAGCATTAAATTAAAAATATTACTACACTTGATACACCCAGGGAACATCCTATATATACACATTACAAATAATTATTTTACCATCTTAGTGTCAGTATTATTTTCAGATAGGTGTTCCTATCTTTATGCGGATGTTAGTATATTGGTATGTTGCATATTATATTATCTTCTTTTTATACTCAGGTTAGAAATATGTGCTTTTATCGTATATTGATTGTTATTGATCATTTGATGACTATGTAAAATTTGTTTTATATCACATGTGATCTTGCCATGTAAGAATTTCTTTATAATGTATTGCATGACTCTGTATACCCCGAAAGGGGTCCTTATGAGTTGAATAAACTAAACTAAACTAAACTAAACCTCCTGAACTTAAAAATTTTTTTAAAATTTAACAAATGTTTCTAATTTGCCCCAGGCGGGGGCATTCGTGTCGTTCCAACACATCTAGTTTTTATAAAATTTTCAAAAGGGCTTGGTTGAAAAAAGGTGGGGGCACGTGCCCCCCCGTGCCCCCCCAGCTCCGCCACCTCTGCCTAAGGCATCTTTTTTCTGTAAACTAATGAGGCTTTGGTCACCATAGGTCACCATGACCTTATTTCAGGTTTCCAAGGAGATTTGTCTAGGACTTCCCTGGATGTACAGTTAGAAGTTTCTAGATCTAACGGTTACAATTTGTGCCGTTAACATATGGACGGCCAGACAAACGGACGGCCAGAAGGATTAAGGGTGATCACTATAGCTCAGGCGACTTAAAGTCAGCTGAGCTAAAAATTCCTTTCAAACATAATTTAACAGACTGCATTACCCTATTGAGTCTTCAGTTACATTTATACCTATGCCTCTGTGGTGAAAGTGTTTCCTAACCTTAGACACGTACCAGCAGAGTTGTCCTTTTGTCAGCCACATATTGTGAAGCTTGTATCAACATTTGGGTGGTCAAGTCAGTGCCACTGGTTTTAAACATAAGAATTTTGGATGGTAGTTCCAGAAAGTCACAAGGTTTCTGACTTGTTATTAATTAAACATTCAACAGTTACATTTATGTAAAATCATAAATGTTGTTACATTAATATAAATGGAACTACACTTTCTACCAGTTCATCTCCCAATATTAACAGGAAACTGAACCAGAAAGTTGACTGCATGGTGACATTTCAACTTAAGAGACAGACAGTCAAACAAAAAGAGGGAAATAAAGAGTTCACTATAACAAGTGTTGGATTGCAGGGGCAACGATCATATACATTATCAACTATTTTCTGCAAGAAAATCTGTAAAATAAGTTTAAGTAATTATATATGATTGTTTAGTCCCTCCTCTTGTGGGCAGTACAATTTTGAAGATAGTGAATGATGAATGATGAAAAAAACAGAAGCAATATTAATTGCACATAAACATTTGTTAAGAGAAATTGGTTTACCCACACTTCACATTTGCTCTCATCAAATTACAATATCATTGAAAGTAAGAAATATTGGTGTTATTTTTTATTCACATGCATCTATGGAAGCCCATGTAATGGCAACCTGCAAGGCTTCATATATACATATTCGTAATATTAGTAAAATAAGAAAGTTTGTGAACAGAGAGTCTTTGGAGCAAATAGTTCATTCTTTTATTACTTCTAAATTAGATTACTGCAATGCACTCTTGTGTGGAACTCCCTCATCATTAACAAATCAACTGCAAAGTATACAGAATGTTGCGGCGAGGATTATTACCGGTGCTTCAAAATCAGATCATATTACTCCAATTTTGTATTCTCTGCATTGGCTGCCCGTTGTGCAAAGGGTAAAATTCAAAATGTTAATTCTTTTGTATAAGGCAATAAATAATTTAGCTCCTCTTTACCTTCAAGAGCTTATTCACAGTTACACTCCATTAAGAAGCCTTCGGTCAGCAGCTAAAAACTTACTGGTTGTGCCTTTTACCAAATCGTCCTGTGTACAAAATGGGGCATTCAGTGTTGTTAGCCCGAAACTGTGGAATGACCTACCAGATACTCTAAGAGAAGCCACCAGTCTCTCAGAATTTAAAAGTAAATTAAAAACATATTTGTTCATGGAATATTTTTATGCCTAGTCATTTTGTACGATATTTTATACTATTGATAGTGAAATGTTTGAACATTTTAGTGGAATTATGGAAGTTTTAACAGATAATTGAACTATTGACTTTTATATGTCTTATTTAATACTGTAAGCTTCTGAATGTAATATTTTAGTTAACTGGACTGTTATTTCATATTCTTACATTGGTATGTTTAAACATTGCTGATTGTATTCTAGTTATGTAATAGCGTTTTAGAGCATGTATCATCATGGATTTTATGCTTTATAAAATAAATTATTATTATTATAAGATAGATGTTTCAAAATCTTTCACTTTGTTTTGGAAACATTCATAGACATTAATTACATTTACTTTTATTTAAATAATTCATTCTGTTCAGAAAAAAATACACAGATATCATGATTTGTCTTTTGGATTGATTTATGAAGATTTTTCGAGGTATCTGTTCTTCCCAAAGCCATCAACAATCATATCAGTTAAGCAGATATCAATCTGTTTTTCATGTCTGTGTTTAAACTTAAAAGGTATTCTTCGCCAGTTTGATTGATCGAGAGAGGCGGAGAGTGAGAAAGAGAGAGACAGACAGACAGACAGAAAGACAGAAAGATAAACACAGACAGACAGACAGTGAGAGAAACATACAGAAAGATGGAAAATTAGAGAAAGAAAAAAGCAATAAATCAAAGCCTAAAGCAAGAGAAAAAAAGAAAACAATTCAGAGCAAGATTTAGTAAGAGAAAGAGAGAGGGATTGAAGAGAGAATGCCATGGCCACTTGTGTAAGTTACATGTCTAAGGAATGAGAGAGAGTGCATGTAAACAAAATTATACTTCTCAGAAAAAGAGAAAAAGATGGGGGAGAGAGAGAGAGAACTATTTAAGGAGAAATTTCTCATCTATATAGAGTAAGGTGAAAGCATTGGGCGGCATACCACGATGATCAGATGGCTTGGTTGTGAGAGTGTTAATGCCTTAGTCAGCATCTATCTAGTCATACATCTCTAGTCATTTCATTTTTACCTGGGGCTGCATGCTCAGGTGTGCAATAAACCACATGATTCACGCTGACACATATTCACAGTGCACTAGGTTCAAGTCAGACATGCCTTCCCAATGTGACACCACACCTGGAGGTTATGATACACCTGTGTCTGCAAGGAGAGTGAACTTTTTATATGGCAGGTTGTTATAATGGGCCAGCACCTTCAGCCCAGCAGTATCATAGGTTTAGAATGTCATGCAGAAATATACATAATATAAATATAGATATTTTATCAGAATTCAGTGTCCTTAGTGGAACCTTTTCGTACAATATTTTCATGCAAGTTTAAAAAATACCTGAAATTGTGTAATTTGATTCTCTAATAAAAATTAATTATTAAGAATCTGTTTTCATTTTCCATATCCATGAATTTTTGTTTTCTGCTCAAGAATGGATCATACTCCTGGCAGAGAATGTATGAACGAGTAACCATGGTAGCCAAAATTTTGCCAGGAATGATATGCCACGTGCGCAGGACTGTTACAGTGACCTCTTATATATCTGGAAAGTCACCAGGCTAGATATGAATAGCACAAAGTGTAAATCGAGTCGGGGGTATACATTGACAAACCTTATATCGTGGGAAGTATGGGTCTCGTCCACTGTAGAAAATGTAATTATCACAAAACTCAATTTTCACAAATTTATTAGCCATCATGTTTTTAGCTCAGCTGACTATAAGTCATCTGAGCTATAGTCGTGGTCCATTGTCCGTCGTCCGTCCGTCTGTCCGTCCGTCCGTCCGTCCGTAGATGTGGCACGTTTTGAAACCGTAAGACCTAGGAATCCAAAATTCGGCATAATGTTAGATGTCCCCAAGATCTCCTACCAATCCGAAAACTGGGTCTTTGCGACTTCGTTCCTTTGAGAAATTAAGGAAAAACCTCAATTTTTTATTAAAAACCTATTTTCACACTTCAGGACTGCCTAATATCAAAACGACTCAACTGTTTTTCCTCATATTTACCACAAATATTTCTCTATATAGTTCCTATGTACATGCCAGAAATTATGTCTGTATTATATAATTTAAAAAAGTTATGAGCCCAAACATAATGCATTTTGTAAAAAATCAGGAAAGATATTTGATCACTTAACACAAAACATGTTAAAGCTATGGACTTTTTTCCAGTAATATAACTTTAATTAATCAAAATTAAATTGTATACCCAAAATTAGATCAAAATCTTTTAAATTTTTTTAAAATATTAACAAAAATAAAAAATTGGTACCTTAAATTTAGCCCAACTTTGACCATGGCACGTTTTTTTCCTGTAAGTACTGTGGATTTAATTTTCACAGCATGTTTTTGTTAGCATTTTGTCTGTTAACACCAAAAATTTGAAACCAGTTGATCAAAAACTGTAGATTTTATTCAAGTTTTCAAACACCATGTAACATATTGTTCACATCAAGTTAGTGTTATGCAGTTTGCAAGAGCTCAGCTGCCCAGCTTCAGCTCTCAGTTCCTAAAATTTGGCATACAGTAAGATGTCTCCAAAATCCCCTACCATGCCAAGAATTTGGTCACTAGGATTTAATACCTTCGAGATATTAATGAAAAACTTCATTTTTCCATTAAAAACCCATTGTTACACTTCAAGACTGCCTAATATCAAAACCACTGATCTGACTTTAATCATAAATAATATACATATTTTTCATTCTCTATGCACATGCCAGAATGATGTCAGTATTGCGTAATTGTTTTAAGTTATGGGCCCAAACATAATGCACTTTGTAAAAAATCAAGAAATATATTTACTCCCTTAACAAGAGCATTGCTGAAGCTAGAGATTTTTTTGTCAGGGATGTAACATTATTTAATCAAGATTCAAGTGAATACCCAAAATTAGTTCTGAATTTTTCAAATTTTATAAGTTATTAGTATAAATATAAAATTAGTACCTTAAATTTTGCCCAACTGTGACCATGGCACGTTTGTGTCCTGTGAGCACTGTTGATATAATTTTCATATCATGCACACATTAGGATTTCAGCTTTTTAGTTTAGAAAGCTGAAAGAAATTGGCCAAAAATTGTAGCTTTTATTAATGTTTTTTATGAGACCCTGTCAGACTTTGGCTCTCTCCAGCCCCTCTTGAGTCACCTGTATGTTGACCTTGTTGACCTTTCATCAAATTATGCACGCTTGAGGCGAGGCATACAGGAATCCAGGCAGCTTATGGCCAGCCACAGTTGATCCAGGTGTCCAACCCAACTCATCTAGTAGTTTTAACCAACAACATAACAATAAACAATAAATTAATAAATTTGTGTTGGTTTTTAATAAAAAATTAAAGAAAAATAGAAAAGGATTTGTTAGTTTATAATAACAGGAAATTAACTTGCAGTTACTGATGATATTAGAATCTTGTATCGATGGATAGAATGTCATGTATTCCAAATAACACCATGCAGTCACCTATGGTATTTTTCAGTTCAATTTTAATGATAAAAAAGTAAATCATATTATTCATTACTAATCATTAGGGATCATATGAAGGAAATTAATGATAGACAAAGATGCAGTTGATAATATTAATCTAGATTCCTACTGTGTCTAGTGTGTACATTGATGTGAAATTAGTCCAAAATGAATATATTACATTTTTTTTTTAAATATAAATAAAAGCCATAAAACCAGGTACTTATGATCATTATTTAAATGTGTTAATTTTGTATATTCTGGATTCTCAACATCATTGTTTGGTGAAAACTGAATAAATACCTGACATGGTGTGATTAATTTGCAATTGTACTAAATACAAATATGAATATGTACTCCATTATAAAATTTCTTGCATAAAGAACGGGAATTCAGGTAAAATGAAAGTATATGAATACCAGTGCAAATACTTTCAAAATGTATTCATGAATGCATTCATGAATATATTCTTTAATATTATTTTAATAATCATTTCAGTTATATTTCATTTTAAAAAATCATAAGATTCTCTTATTATTTTTAATAAAAATTATATTTGGGACAATATTTGTAAAATTATTTAATTAATAGATAACTCTTATATTATATGTTCTGCTTATAAGTTATATGGCCAAGTCAAAATCTGTGTGACAATAGTACTCCATTTGTTAATAAAATAAATGAAATTAATCCTCTTCCCTGTCTCCAAAGATACTATCAAAATCATACATAAGCTAAACAACAACAGCTTATAATACAGCTTATATTTATTACCACACAAAACCAGCACATGAATCATATCAAAATCATATTTTTTATCATATATAACAGCTGAGCGCCGTGACCCATAGGTCCCTTGTTTTATATTTATGGCACTCGATAAATATGTGAAAATGCATGCTCCCAGCAATTTCAAGGTTTACAGTATGTAAACTGATGAATTATTTCCACAGGGGTCTCAGGAGTCATATAGTTATAGTTAAGATCTGAATAGTTGCATTTTTTTTTTATGTCAGTGATTTAGAAATCGAACTAGTCACAACTGAAAAATAGTCTTTTTTAATAATTTTTGACTGGAAGTTTAATTGTAAGAAATTGAAATTGAAACCTGAGGCATGAACCTGTTTTATAGCAAGGAGATAAGATAAGGTGGAGCACTTTTTATCTGAAATTTGTTTATCTAATATCTGAAATTTTAATTTCCTAATTATTATAAAAATTATGCATAGAACAGATCACTAAATGTATATTCACTTTTTAATTGCACTTTTTTAGCTCAGCTGACTATAAGTCATCTGAGCTATAGTCGTGGTCCATTGTCCGTCGTCCGTCCGTCTGTCCGTCCATCCGTCCGTCCGTCCGTCCGTCCGTAGATGTGGCACGTTTTGAAACCGTAAGACCTAGGAATCCAAAATTCAGCATAATGTTAGATGTCCCCAAGATCTCCTACCAAGCCGAAAACTGGGTCTTTGCGACTTCGTTCCTTTGAGAAATTAAGGAAAAACCTCAATTTTTTATTAAAAACCTATTTTCACACTTCAGGACTGCCTAATATCAAAACCACTCATCTGTTTTCCCTCATATTTACCATAAATATTCTTCTATATAGTTCCTATGTACATGCCAGAAATTATTTCTGTATTTTATAATTTAAAAAAGTTATGGGCCCAAACATAATGCATTTTGTAAAAAATCAGGAAAGATATTTGATCACTTAACACAAAACTTGTTAAAGCTATGGACTTTTTTTCCAGTAATATAACTTAATTTATCAAAATTAAATTGTATACCCAAAATTAGATCAAAATCTTTTAAATTTTTTTAAAATATTAACAAAAATGAAAAATTGGTACCCTAAATTTTGCCCAACTTTGACCATGGCACGTTTTTTTACTGTAAGTACTGTGGATTTAATTTTCTCAGCATGTTTTTGTTAGCATTTTGTCTGTTAACACAAAAAATTTGAAACCAGTTGATCAAAAACTGTAGATTTTATTCAAGTTTTCAAGCACCATGTAACAAATTGTTTACATCAAGCTAGTGTTATGCAGTTTGCAAGAGCTCAGCTCCCCAGCTTCAGCTCTCAGTTCCTAAAATTTGGCATACAATTAGATGTCTCCAAAGTTCCCTACCATGCCAAGAATTTGGTCACTAGGACTTAATACCTTCGAGGTATTAATGAAAAACTTCATTTTTCCATTAAAAACCCATTGTTACACTTCAAGACTGCCTAATATCAAAACCACTGATGTGACTTTAATCATATATAATATACATATTTTTCTATACATTCTCTATGCATATGCCAGAAATGATGTCAGTATTGTGTAATTGTTTTAAGTTATGGGCCCAAACATAATGCACTTTGTAAAAAATCAAGAAATATATTTACACCCTTAACAAGGGGATTGCTGAAGCTAGAGTTTTTTTGCCAGGGATGTAACATTATTTAATCAAGATTCAATTGAATACCCCAAATTAGTCCTGAATTTTTAAAATTTTATATGTTAATAGTATAAATATAAAATTAGTACCTTAAATTTTGCCCAACTTTGACCATGGCACATTTGTTTCCTGTGAGCACGGTTGATATAATTTTCATATCATGCACACAAGGATTTCAGCTTTATAGTTTAGAAAGCTGAAAGAAATTGGCCAAAAATTGTAGCTTTTATTAATGTTTTTATGAGACCATGTCAGACCTTAACTCTCTCAAGCCCCTCTTGAGTCACCTGTATGTTGACCTTGTTGAACTTTCAGCAAATTATGCATGCTTGAGGCGAGCCATACACTGTTGCAGGTAGGCAGCTTATGGCCAGCCACAGTTAATCCAGGTGTCCAACCCAACTCATCTAGTAGTTTTAACCAACAACATAACAATTAACAATAAATTAATAAATTTTTATTGTTTTTTAATAACAAATTAAAGAAAAATAAAAAAGAATTTGTTAGTTTATAATAACAGGAAATCAACTTGCAGTTACTGATGATAAAAGAATCTTGTATGGATGGATAGAATGTCACGTACTCCAAATAACACCATGCAGTCACCTATGGTATTTTTCAGTTCAATTTTAATGATAAAAAAGTAAATCATATTATTCATTACTAATCATTAGGGATCATATGAAGGAAATTAATGATAGACAAAGATGCAGTTGATATTATTAATCTAGATTCCTACTGTGTCTAGTGTGTACATTGATGTGATATTAGTCCAAAATGAATATATTACATTTTTTTTTTAATATAAATAAAAGCCATAAAACCAGGTACTTTTGATCATAATTTAAATGTGTGAATTTTGTATATTCTGGATTCTCAACATAATTGTTTGGTGAAAACTGAATAAATGCCAGTAATGGTGGGAAAACTTTGCAATTGTATTTAAATACGAATATGAATATGTACTCCATTATAAAATGTCTTGCATAAAGAATTGGAATTCAGGTAAAAATGAAAGTATATGAATACCAGTGCAAATACTTTCAAAATGTATTCATGAATGCATTCATGAATATATTCTTTAATATTATTTTAATAATCATTTCAGTTATATTTCATTTTAAAAAATCATAAGATTCTCTTATTATTTTTAATAAAAATTATATTTGGGACAATATTTGTAATTTTTTTTAATAAATAGTTAAACTCTTATATCATATGTTCTGCTTATAAGTTATATGGCCAAGTCAAAATCTGTGTGACAATAGTACTCCATTTGTTAATAAAATAAATGAAATCAATCCTCTTCCCTGTCTCCAAAGATAATATCATAATCATACATAAGCTAAACACCAACAACTCATAATAAAGCTTATATTTATTACCACACCAAACCAGCATATGCCTCATTCCTAAATCATATTTTTTAATCATATATAACAGCTGAGCGCCGTGACCCATAGGTCCCTTGTTTGTAAATAAACTTTCCCCTCAAAACTTTTCCATTTACTTCCAAGTCTTTCCAGTCCATGTTCTAGGTCATGGCATATCACTTGAGTGATCATGGCTGTTTGGCAATGATTTTTAGCGAACCTGTGAGCTTGTGCAATGGTGTGGCGGCGTCCGTCATCTGTCCTCCGTTGTCCGTCGTCTGTACCTTAACCCATACTATCTATAAAACAGCAAGAATTAGCATCACGAAACTTTATGCATAAAATTAGTCATCAAAAAACTCTATCGGATTTAGCTTATTTTTTGGCTAACTGCATTTTCTTAGATTTTATAGGGAAAAAGCTAAAAAAGCTTAAAAAGTCATCTTCTCCGAATCTGGTTAGCCAAATTGTCCAATATTTTACAGAAATGATTCCTGGAACAATCTCTCCCAAGTTTGTTTGAATGGTTTAAGTTCGGTGTTTTTTGGCCGAGTTACAGGAAGTTGAAATTAGTCATCTGTCCAAAAAAGCATACTAAAATTACAGTCTCAGAAATGGCTTGAGCTATCATCACCAAATTTAGTCATATGCCATAACAGCCCATTTTAGCTAAGTGGCTACAAAAATCTTCTTCTCAAAAACCACTGGGCCAAATTCTTAAATCTCACACATTAATTATCCTTAGATGTTGATTATTCAAGTTTGTTCAAATGGTCTAAGTTCAGTGACTTTTGGCTGAGTTATGGGAAGCTGAATTTAGTCATATGCCATAACAGCCCATGTTAGCTAAGTGGCTACAAAAATCTTCTTCTCAAAAACCACTGTGCCAAATTCTTAAATCTCACACATTAATTATCCTTAGATGTTGATAATTCAAGTTTGTTCAAATGGTCTCTTTTCAGTGAATTTTGGCTGAGTTATGGGAAGCTGAATTTAGTCATATGCCATAACAGCCCATGTTAGCTAAGTGGCTTCAAAAATCTTCTTCTCAAAAACCACTGGGCCAAATTCTTAAATCTCACACATTAATTATCCTTAGATGTTGATAATTCAAGATTGTTGAAATGGCTTTGATTCTATGATTTTTGGCTGAGTTATGGGAAGCTGAACTTTACCATTTAGCTGTATTTTCCCATATGAGTTATAAACCTACAAAACGTTTTTTCGACTGATGATACTAAGGCCAGTTTGTTAAATATTTTGCAAGAACAATTCCCTTAATAATTCTTATCATAATTGTCTTTTATGGTTCCAAAGAATGAATTTTGGCTGAATTATAAAGATTGAATTTAGTCATTTTACCATATGTGTTAGGTGTATGAAGCAGATACATCTAGCCTAGCACCAGTTTATTAGCATCCATTACATCATGCCTCTAGACATTTAGATTTCAGGTTATCTATGGAAAATATTGACAAGAATGTTTTTTAAAAGCTTTAAAAAATGTAGATTTATGATATTACATATCATCTGTACACTAACTCATAATTTCTCAGGAATAGCAGGAGCTACCATCCCCAAATTTTATGCAATTATCTGTCACATATCAAATGTTGATGGATTCAGCTTATTTTTGCTATCTGCATTTACTTAGATTTTACAGGGAAAAAGCTGAAAAAACTTAAAAAGTCTTCTTCTGGTAAACGGTCCAGCCAAATTGTTCAATATTTTACAGAAATGATTCCAGAGGCGAGCCCTCTCAAGTTTGTTCAAATGGTTTGTGTTGGATAAATATTAGCAGAGTTACATAACAGGCCAAGATTGTGTATGTTCCTTGAATAGGTTGAGAAACTGCCAACTGTTTCAGATTTGGCAACAGATCAAGAATTCATTCAGTGCAGCCAAATATAGGTCAACAGTTCAATCAGTGCAGCCAAGCACAAGGCATGTGATCACCTCATGGGCAGCATGTGATCAACTCATGGGTAGCATGTGATCACCTCATGAGTATCATGTGATCACCTCATGGGTGTCATGCCCCTCAGGGCTGCATATGGAGCCAATCTGTGAGCTTATGCAAATGTGTGGGTACTATTTCAGATTTGGCAATAGGCAAAAGGTCAGCCTGGATTTGGCAGACTGCCAATTGTGTCAGATTATGCAACAGGTCAAGAGTTCACTAAGAGCAGCCAGGTACAGGTCAAAAGTTCACTCAATCTAGCCAGGTGCAGGTCAAGAGTTCACTCAGTGCAGTAGTCTGAGTCAGTAATTTGTCACAGTACACTCAGGGCAACAGCCTTTCTCACCTAAGCCTGGTCAGCCCCGTGCATCAGTCTTAAGGTAAGTTTGATGTATTGGCCTGATATTCTGACCTGTCTATGTGTCTTTAATGGCTTTCTCGTTCACAAAACAGGTGTCGCCATCTACAATGACTTTTGCAAAGTGTATATGCCTGCTTAATTCTACGGAGGAATTTGATATATCAGCCTGAAATTGGGCATATTTATACATGTCAAATAGCTTTGTCGTATACAAGACTGGTGGTGCCACCTACAGTAATTTTTTCATTGTGTGCACCCATGCCAGAATTTCAGCAGTGATGTTTGTGTAATGTTTCTTGTTCAAAATGTTTTGTACTTGCATTGTTCATATATATGAAAAGTAGTGGTTCAGCATTGAAGCGTTATACCTGGTGTATATCCATATGCGCAGGTGCGCATTAAGCCTGTAGGCCTTGTTGTAATTTTTCATGAACTGTTCATTTAATTAATGGGAACTAACACATATTGTCTCCAAAATAGTTTATGGGCCAGCTTTTTTAATATTGGTCAGTCAGTATCTGATAACGTCTGGTGCTTGACAATTGATTAAATTAAAAACTTGGAATTGGATGAACAATATGCTGAACTCCATTATCATTGGTCTGATGGTGAAACCTGAAAAACCTGCTATTTAAAGCAGCAGTTAAAGCGAAGGAGATCTGGAATGACTGCTAAGTATAAGCGCTGCAAAAGGAGTGTGTTGATCAAAATGTCAGATATGTGTCTCAGTACCAAGATATGGAACTTGTGCTGCCCTCTCTCAGTGAAATTTCAAACCATAAGACTACTCTGCAGAATATTCATATGTATATACAGTGAAACCTCGTTGTGTCAAAGTCGAAGGGACCCTTGGAAAACTAGGACACATCCGAGGTTCGACACTAGCTGGTTTTATTTGGTAATAATTTAACTAGAGTTGTCCAGAATATCGAGTCTGTAACTTTGACATAAGCAGGGTATTTGACTTAAGCAAGTTCGACACAACGAGGTTTCACTGTATATATATACATATACACACATATACAGGGTTATAGCCATGTCAGTAGCAGGTACGGCTACTGCCGGCCAGAACAAAGCTTACATATGCAACCCACAGACCGGTGTAAAAGATCTTAAAAGATCTTCAATAAAACACAAAAGATCTTAAAGATCATCAATAAAACAGTTACCAGCAATGAAACTCTGGTTTATTACCCCAAACTGCATTAAATGAATGTTTACAAGAATCACTTAATCGATCAAGAGCCAAAATACTCATTAACAGATAGTTATAACACAATTAAATAAGAACAAGGCAAAGATAAAGCTTACATATTCCAAAACTGAGTTGCCCCCTGGATCCCGAACCGTGACCTCCTCCACTTACTTCGCAAAAGTCTGTAAATATAGCCGACACTCAATATGTTTAGATATAACCCTGCACATATCTATTTATGTGTATATATATATATATATATATATATTTATATATATATTTATATATTTAATTTAGGCTATTGTACTGACAAAATAATATGACCATGGCAGAGTTATACATTATAACTTGACAGGACATTCAATTTGAGTATTATAACTCTGTAGTATCCTCTCTGTTCTTGCAGCCAATAAACCTGATCAGCTGTACCATAGAGGTGACCAGGGCAGGAAAGCTACCATCAGGGAGAACAGAGATCCCGTTTGAGATTCCACTTAAACCAAAACAAGGAAAAAAGTTGTATGAAACTTACCATGGCGTCTTCGTTAACATACAGGTAATGTCTCAAGAGTTCATTTGATTGAAATAAAGGTTTCAATTTTTATTCTTCATAGAACATAGGTACCACCAAATCAGGAATTTCTGAACTGTGCAAATACAATTTGTTGTTGAACACACACATAAATATAAAACTAATTAGTGTTAAGTTACATTTACTTCATCCAATTTGTATGACAGTGTTTGAGTTGCTCCCTCTCTTCAAATCAAGATCTGCACCTGAAAAGTCATAGAAACTGTTGTACAGACCTGATAGAATAAAAGTAATTAAACTCTAATTAAGTAATTATAAAAACTCATATGGTAGGTCCCTATCACCAGGATCTAATGAATTCATGTTATATGAACAATACAGAATATATACAGTGGAACCTCTTCTTATGGGCAGCTCTGTACTAAGGGGCACCTTTTATTTACAGCCACTTACAGACAGTCCCTTGAAAATAGGTCCCAAAATCAATACTCTCTCTACTAAGAGCACATGTCTATTGCAGGCAAAATGTCCAGTCCCATTAGGGTCTGCAATTTGGAGGTTCTACTGTATATATATATATATATATATATATATATATATATATATATATATATATATATATATATATATATATATTTATATATATAATGATTAGATCATGCTGTATGTTATTAACTGAACCACACATGCTGCATGTAGACACATCATTATGTATGAAATGATGCAGCATGCCGTGTGGATAAATTAATCTAACAATTGGGGGAAACACTTAAAAAGGCCATCCTGAGGTGATTTCTACACAAATATTGACTCACAAATATTAAAATTGCCCTAGGAATCTGTGTATTTGTTGTAAATTAATTTAACGCCTCTACTGCCACCATACTTTAATATAATGGTGTGGCAATGTCATATAAGAAGGAACTTCATGCATCAAAACATATTTTCTGTGGCACCCACTAGACATTATTGCATGAGAAGATGAATTTCTAAAGTAGGAATAGTATTTACTAAATTTGATTCTAGTAATCTCATTTAGAGGTAATGCATATTCATGATACATAATGTTTATACCAACTTAGAGTGATAATTTAAAAGAATTTTATCCTCAAGGTAATCCAGTTTATTTCTTCCATTGTAGTACACATTGAAGGCTGACATGAAACGACCCCTATTGGCCAAAGACTTAACTAAATCCTGTGAGTTTATCTTGGAATACAAGGAACATGAAGAGAAAGCGAAATCAAAACCAGTCCCGTTCACAATCACCCCTGACACGATACAGAACGTCAGAGAGGTGAGTGTAGGTGGCAGGACTTTATTTTCTCATATGATACCAAAATAAATATCTTTGGAATCACAAGCTCAGCTGACTGAAGGTCGAACAAACTTTTTCCAGATCCCATTTTATTATCATCATATATCCTGTTTTGCTATAAATATCATTACTGTGGATTTAACACAAATTAAATCCATTATCTCACAAAAAAAGTATTTTTCCATTTTTTTTTTTAACAAGAAAAACAAGATTGTGTTTTTTCTTTAAAAACTGTCAGCACTTTCCTCAGCACTGTCATGAGCAGTGTCGTAATCCACTAGAAAAACCCTGTGACTGAATAAATTATATATGTCAGCAAAACAAGCTCTGTATATAATTGACACTTACAGCACCAAATTATCAAGAAATAATAAAAGCAGGATGTTTTGCTGTATTTAATGCCTTCACTAAATTTTTTCAGTGATGTCACACTTTTACCGGCCAGTCATATCAGGGCGTAGTCTCTGTGCTGGAGACAACAAGTTAATAAGCCCATGTGCCATTACATTTAACTAACTTGAAAGGGCAGTTGACTGTAACTAAAAAAATAAAGGTCCCTTCAAGCCTAGTCATCCTCCCCTTAATTTGACATTCATCTGAAATTTATAGTTGTAATTTTCTCCTTCACATGAGAAAAAAAGTCTGCAGTTCTTAAAATGTGTTTTGAAACCTGGCCAGGATATGGTTCAATATAAACTATAAAAATTAGTTAAAAACTGTAAAAATTTGGCATACATTTTTACATAAATGCAAGTTCTTTAGTTCAATTTAATAGCAGATGATATGAAAATTCAGCAAAAGTAAGGTGTGCTCGATGTAGGTTTACCTGCTTTTAGTCAGACAGTGTGTAAAATTAAAATAGGACCTGCCCCCCCCCCCCCAATCTGGAGTGGTAAAAAAGTAAAAAAGGTAAACGAAGGAGATTTATAATCTGGTATCAGTGACATCACTGTCATCAGACTTTGCCTTCTTGGTCTTTCAGGCCTGTTCATTCTTGTGGTTATTCTCAGCTCACTTGAGAACATACAGCCAAGCAGCCTTATGTAATAGGTGCTGGATGGTTTTTGTTCTTTAACATTTGTGTGCCACCCAAGGCATGACAAACACCCATTAACTCTTGGCTGGAGAGGTCACAACCTTGGAGTCTTTATTTACTGGCCTGAGTTGTGGTTCTGACATGTCAGTTTGATGGTCATGATACACAATATGTCTCAGCATCAGACACACCTATCCCTGATAAATCAGCTGATTTTCAGGTTGTTATCACAAACCATAAGACACTAGAACTTACTAGGACTTATAAAGTGTGGTGGCGTAAAATGTATAGTCAGTGTGCTGACTCGTGATTTTTAAGGTTGTGGTTTCGTGTCCCCATCTGACTGCCTGCTGTGAATGTCTGTTAAAATTTTGTGCGCTGTACTCAGTAGGAACTCTGTAATACATTGAATTCTGCTGTTGGTCTTTACAGAAACAGAATGTCCCGAGGTTCAGAGTAAAGGGCAAACTAGACTCAACAAACTGCTGTCTGACAAAGCCATTCACGGGAGAGGTAGGACCCTACACCTCATCATCATTTACTTTTTATATTTTATGTATTATTCTTTATTTACATTTCATAAATATGGATACTGGTACTCACATTAATTAAAGTAAAAGGTGCCTGCAGCTTAATGGTACCTCTATGGTATCTCACATATATTGTGCCAGTATCACCAATATGTTATGTTACTTGTTATTCAAAGATTGATAGTTTAAATAATATCATTTGCCAGTATATTTGTATATTTGCCAGTATTGCATGAAGAATTTTCAGATGTTTGGTTTACCCTTTGCTCCTGGTACAATTGTTAAGCTTTTGCATGAATATCAGATAAATATGTAAACATGATCATGTTTATTGTTTAAGTTAATGAAGGAGTGAAAATGTCAAATATATAACCTCGTGAACATAAAGCTAAGCACAGTGTCGTTGTATACCCAACAGCTGGTGGTCGAGCAGACAGCAGCCATGATCAAGTCAATAGAGCTACAGCTGGTACGAGTAGAGACTTGTGGGTGTGCCGAGGGCTACGCTAGGGATGGTAAGTACATTTATAAGGAACCCAATTCCAGGGGTACAGCATAGGGCTCAACGCCAGGCGATGGCGAGTCCAAATCTCAGCCGTGGACAGTGAGATTATTCACAGTCAGCCCCTGACAAGGGTGAATGCTCTGGAGGCTTAAAGGGAGAAATTATGCTTCACTCCCAAACAAGTGCACCTTTTGGGGGGTACCTAGGTGTATCACCGGAGACCTACAGTTGGGTTACAATAGCCTGCATGACGCCAGCAGAATTGTGTTTTTTCGTGTCATGAAGCCTGAAACTGTAATGGAATACTGCAGATGTACATAGTTTAGCCAGCATTAAAAATTTAGGCAGTTACATCCATTTTACTTAAGGTTGGACAATATCCATTTTTAATTCCTGATTAAAAATTATTCAGCCCATCCCAGTGGTACATTCATGGTAGTAAAATTAATAAAATGAACTGTACGGTGTAGTTCAAATGAATATACCAGTACAGTAAACCCTCTCCTTACCACCACCTCGGTTTAGCAACACCTTCAAAATAACGACCACCTTTTCACAGTCCAAGTTCTTTTTTTTTTTTTGCTCTTTATATCAGACCTGGCTTATATGACCACCTCGAAAATGTGACCACTTTATCAAGGTCCCATTAGTGGTTGTAATTTCAAGGTTTGACTTACCTTCATAGATTGTGCGACTATTCCCCAACCTTGTCTGTAGAATATGTTACATTATGCATGTATGCAGTACAGGTGAGACAGAGACACCTGGTGACACACTTGGTACTACGTCCAGGGGGCTCCAGTGTATTGGATAGTTTACTGTAGTAAAAACTGGTCACTCAACTTCAGTGTTGACTTCAGTATCTGATTAGCTCAAAACTGAAAACTAATGACCTAACAAAACAGAATGTATACGATTTATGGCTTACCCTGTAAGCAAATTTATAATCTCAAGGTAATTCCTGTAAAGAAAAGTTCTTATAACACCTCTGTGACAGTTGTATTGATTTGTTTATTTACTAGTAGTCAGTAAACAGAGCAATGATGACAAACAGAAAAAACATGTAACCAGAGGTGGTTGGTTGCATATTTGCTGAAGTTTAAAGGTTAATAGTTGCAAAACACACTTTGCTGGACTCACTTGCTTATGACTTGCCACCAAATGTCCATCACCTGGCATTACACATTTTATAAACACATTGATGTAAGCGAAACAAACGGCCTTTGTGCAGTAGTATTGGCCTCGTATGGCATATTTTTATGAAAGGCTAAAGGAGTTATCCTTAGTCGATAGACATCAGATATCAGAATGGTAGTGCTCACTGCCACCACTTTATACTTTTTTAAAAATTAACATATTTTTCTTCAGGAAAGACTTACTCTATATATGGCCATCTATGATGGGACATTTTATGGTATACCCACCATCTGTCCATCCGTTAACATTGAGTGTCACTGTTATAACTTACTGGGAATCCAGAAAGACCCAAATAATTTATGCAAGCCTAAAAACGAAATGTAGTATACTAAATAATCATTTATACAAAGACACCTACTAGAAGACCCAAAATGCAAATGTGGATCTAAATATGAAAATGCTGATCACTATCTACTGCAATGCCAACTCAATGTAAACACTAGATTAATGTATCTACCCTTAAGTACACCTATAGAAACGCTCCTTTATGAAAATCCAAATTTCATTGACATCCTTAACAAAGAAATTTTTTAATCTGTATCCTGATACATAGAGGAAACAGTAAGATTTAAGTAAAAGTTTATTCGTCCAAATTATAAAGATATGATATCATTACAAAGATGAAATAGCAGTGTCTATAAACTTAAACCATAAACTTACCTTCATTCACCCATCACCCCCCCCCCCCCACACCCCACATCGGTTCCACCAAAGTTCATCCTCATTGTACATTAATTGACTCTTGAACTCTGCCATCTTACTTCTTGTGTGGAAATAACACGAAGAGGGTCAAGTTAAGCTTTAGGTTGCTTGTACTCAATCCCTTTGATGCATGTAGTATGTGATATTGCTATCACATCACATTGTACTTCCATATTCACTATCAATAAAATATGTCAAACAAACAGCTTACTGGGGCTTTGATGGAATTTCAAGAATCTTGCCATAACTACTTACCATTAGACTATTTCGCTTTAGTTCAGTTATGGCAAATTCCATGAATATTTTAAAAGGTCAGAGGTCACTAGGCTGCTTTTTGTAGTTGCCGCGATAACATACGAGATATATGATGGCTTTTGATAAAACTCAACAGAAATGTTAATCAATGAAATATCTGACCTAAGTTTTATTTCCAGCCTAATCGAAGTATATTTAATGAGGTCAGAGGTCACCACACTTTGGTGGCACCGCCCTGACTAACCAAAAATCTGATGGGTTTTCATGTCACTCATTATGAGTATTAACCAATAGTTTCTCACCTGAATTACATTCTCAGCAAATTCACACATATTTAATTAGGTTAGATGTCACCAAATATGCAAGGGGCATATTATTCACCATTTGCTGTTCTCTTGTTTCATACTGTTTCAGGGGTTAATTCTTTTTTATACCATTTCAGCTCAGCTGACTGTAAGTCATCTGAGCTATAGCGATCATTCTTTGTCCGTCTGTCCGTCTGTCTGTCCGTTAACCTGGCACAAATTGTAACTGCTGGACCTAGAATCTTGTAACTTTTCATTCTGAGAGGTCCATGAAAAATCTCCTTGGAAACCAGGGATTAGGTCTCTGTTACCCATATCCTTTGAGCTATGGGGCCTCAAAGTACCCCCCAGAATATTCAAAAATTTCATTAAAAAAATTCAATAACTCATTAACTACATCACTGATGGTCATGTTTTTTTATACGTATTGATCATGAGACGTTTCATCAGTTCCTGCAGACTGGTGGTGCCACCTGTATTTTTTTATTTTTTATGATTTTTTTTCTCTAGTTTTGAGACCTTTAAGGATGCTGTCATCTGTTAACGTGGCACAAATTGTAACAACAGGACCTAAAATCTTCATTCTTGTCATGCAAGGAGGCCCATGAAAAGTGTCTGTGGAAACCTGAAATTAGGTCTCTGTTACCCATATCCTTCAAGCTATAGCACTCCAAAGTATCCCTCAGAATAATGGAAAAATTGATACAAAAGCTGAAGTATCTGAACAACTAATGCAGAGATCACCATAATTGTTTGTATGGATATTGATCATGGAGTGTTTCATCAGTTTCTGCAGACTGGTGGCACCACCTGTATTTTTTCGTGTTTTTTTTATGATTTTTTTCTCTATTTTTGAGACCTTTAAAGATATGAACCTCTGTTAACAAGGCACAAATCATAACAACTGGACCTAGAATCTTCATTCTTGACATACTGGGAGACCCATGAAAAGTCTCCATTGAAACCTGAAATTAGGTCTCTGTTACCCATATCCTTCAAGCTATAGGCCCCCTGAAGTATCCCTCAGAATAATTGAAAATTTGATACAAAAGCTGAAGTATCTGAACAACTAATGCAGAGATCACCATGATTCTTTGCATGGATATTGACCATTAAGTGTTTTTATTTGTTTCTGCAGACTGGTGGAACCACCTGTATTTTTTTTTAAAGTTTATGCATTTTTTCTCTATTTTTGAGATTTATAAATAAAGTAACAAGCTTCGCCTGTTGGATAATCTGTTTGATGCTTCAGTTGAATGGGTATATACTACCATTCAGATGATAAAATTTCCTTTGGCAAATCTCTACCCAGTCAGCTGAGCGTCATGACCCATGGGTCACTTGTTTTCTGAAATCATCATCTTCAGATGGTGATTATATTTTTTACCTGAGTGCAGTAGACAAGTCTGTCAATATTTCCTCAGTAGCATTTCATTAGTGATGAACTTTTTTCTGTGATCTTGCCAGTGATTTATTAAATCACTGGATATATGGAATATCGGAATATATATACTTTTATACCTTAAGGTTGCTAAGAAGTATCATGTGCTGTAAAATTGTACAAAAAGTGTGCTATTTGACATTGATTTGTACTTTATTCATACTCTTTTTTTTCAGATCATTTTATACTCTGTTCTTGTAAGATTTCATACTTTTTCCATTTAACCCAGAGTGGCAGCACTGGAATAGGCCCCTTTAACTTTTTTTCTTTTAACGTTTTTTCTTTTTTCCAGCCACAGAGATACAGAACATACAGATCGGCGAGGGAGATGTGTGTAGTGGTCTGACCATACCTATATACATGGTTTTTCCTCGTCTTTTTACATGTCCAACACTTGCCACTCCAAACTTCAAAGTTGGTGAGTTAATTCTGTCTTTTATTTAAATATCAGAACAGTTCTGACAGCTGCACTTCTAGCAATGAACATGTTTTGAAATAAACATACAACATACTGGGGAACACTTTTATAATTATTAAAAGCAGACACACAACTTGGTCGTAGGACATCGCGTGTCCCTCAGATGAGTACTGCTTATGAACACACTGATTACCGTTACATGACCACTAGTAAATACTCAGTATTTTTGAGGGAGTTAAGGATTCATACCTGATTAAAGTTATTGGTAAGATTATGACAAAAAATTATTGTTTTCAGTAAAATAATATATATCATCTGGGAATTAAAAAACAATTAAAAATGTACCAGTAAATATATTTCTTTAAAGTTCTAATTTGCAATTAAAAATTAAGTTGATATCCCAGAGAAGGATACTTATATAATTTTAATTGTACAACCTTTATAATCTAATTGTTCATGTCTTACTCAAAATTAAATGTTATGAAAATAAACTCATTTATTCTGTGAGAAATATTAACTCATCCCCATAGTAATGTAATTTGAATATATATCAGTTACATGTCTTATTGTTTTAGAGTATTCATGATGTTTGTGTGTTTGTTTATTTTCAGAATTTGAAGTGAATATCGTCATAGTCTTCCAGGATGACCATTTAGTGACAGAAAATTTCCCAATTAAGTTGACCAGATTCTGATGGTGCCAAAAAAACGACAAAATATAATAGCCACATCATTAATCAAACTACCAGTGTACAAGCCCAACTGTATATAGAATGCAATCATGTATTTTAACAAATTGTATGATTTTTTATCAATTTATTATCAATTTTTATTTATAATCTGATGCATTAAATGATAGCTACATGGTAAGATGCTGTTTGTTTGAGAAATACTGTGGTTGTCAATTCTTTCATGAGGGTCTTAATTTCGTGACATCATGAATGTGAAATAATTGTGAATATGAAACCCTCGGGAATAAGACGCCCCAATAAAATAAGATGAATGGCATTGATTACTGTAAAACACAGGGGATAAATTGACTCTGACACAGGTCATAAGTTAATAACTGAAACGGAAATGTGATAGGTATTGCTGTGAAAAAATACAAATACTTCTGTACTTTGATTTATAGGTTCTGGTGCAATCACGAAAATGAAACCCTTGCAAAACATTTAAAATGAAGAAATCTTGAAGTTTCATCCTTGCAATTATAAAGTCAACCACAGTATTATAAAACATGATATTTCCATGTGCATATAAGTTTACTGAATTAAAGGGAACAACTTTCTTCATTCAAGAGTATGCATGTGAAAATATTTGTTCAAAGCTATTTATTTTTGTTCTGCTTTTGTATAAAATGTGTGTAACATTTTGCTTGGAGCTTCCTAGTAAACCTTTCAGATTATATCATTGTTTCAATGCTGATGATCACATTTTTCCCATAAACCATATCTGCAAGTCATAATTAAAAGATTTATTTAGAAAGAAGCCTCAGGTTTGTAGCTAATGAGGTACACCTTCCAGTTTAACTTGGGTAAACAGTATACTGCTGACAACAGTGTATTTGTATTTGGTTTCTGTATTTCTTCAGGCAAATTGTTAGCTGAAACAAATCCGGTGATATTTTGTACAGTAATTTTGTATAAGAAGTAAGTGTGTCTAGCCAGCAGTTAGTATTGTAAAATTCAATACTGAGTACATCCTTACAAAACAACATCTATAGAAGACCTCACACAGGGAGATTTCTACAATCTGTGATTTTTTAAGATATCTGAAATTACGAAATTTGTTGCAAACGCAGCATGTGACAGCACCCATGTCATGGCAAGTTATGGGAAGTCAAAACATTGGAAATCACATTTGTATTGTAGTAAATAATATATTTCTGGACGTGTCCAAAAATTTTGGATGAATCACAGGAAATCAAGTACAATATCATTAAATCTCAACATTTGTGGGATGGCTGCAGAAAAGCGTAGACATTTGCAAAGGATGCCATTTAACAAAATACATATCAGATATACATGCTGATCCTCACACATCAGTTCTGGCACAGGACCAAGAATCAAATGAACAAGAACGTGTGTCCTGGTCTTATCAAACCAACAAGAACAGGTGTCCTGGTCTTATTGAACCAACAAGTACAGGTGTCCTGGTCTTATCAAACCAACAAGTACAGGTGTCCTGGTCTTATCAAACCAACAAGAACAGGTGTCCTGGTCTTATCAGACCAATTAGAGTGGGTGTCACATATTTAAAAACTGGAGCTGGAGGCACAATGTGATACTACATTCTCATTAGTCTGATTTCAGTTCCTTGCTCTGTGCCCGACCTGGTGCTGGAACCCTGAGAAACTTACTATACAAAGCAGCAATTATAACAAAGGAGATCTGGGACAATCACAGTGTACAACCACTGCCTGAGGAGGGTAATCAGTCAGTGTGTGAAGTGTCATCTTGCGGCAATGTATGCCATGATTGTCACAGCCAACCCATAGGAAATCCTAGCTAACCTCAGTTTAGAAAATCACAGAGAAAACCCACACAATGTGGGAGGCCTATTGAAGCCAGCAGTCGGGCAAGAATTTTATATATCAGTACATCCATGTTACTAAAGCCTTAAGTTCTTTACTGATATTTATATCTTACTACAGGATCACTTTCTGTATATTTCTTATATTTTCATGAGGTAATGATTACCATGGTGATCATGTGCATTAAGAATTTATACTCACAGAAGTACTCTGTATATAATGTACTCCATGTTACCAGCCTGTCTGCTTTACTCATTCATAATTTTCGAAAACCTCATATTCTGTAAAATTTTATAGAAAATTTCACATAAGGGTGACCACTTATTTGTTAATTGTATACCCAAGTTATTATTCTGATCTGTCAATTTGTTTTATTGTATACTCAAAGTCACTAATTCTGATCTGTCAACATGATCTTGCTGATCAGATGTGTTACTGGGTGAGCAGCCATGTACAGTGAAACCTGTGTTAGGAGACCACCCCTTGGGGCTGGCCAAAAGGGGTCTTAATCACAGGTGGTCTTATTAAACCAGTCAGTTATAACTAATGTAAATGCTTCCAGTTCACTCAAGGGTGGTCTCAATAGACAGGTGTCTTGTTAGACAGGTGGTCTTGTTAGACAGGTGGTCTTTCAGATAGGTATTCCATTGTGCTGGCTGTGGTTTAATGTTTAGAGGATCCAATCAGTCAGAAGCTGCCATTTGTGACCAGTGACCTTGACCTTCATCCATTGGGGTTGTAATACTGTGATAAATCGACTGCTTTCTCAGATATTAAATGAATATTGGGTTTCTCTTCTTTTCTTAAGGATAAGTTCTGTAGTCCATTCCCTTGTACCTTTAAAGATTTCATGCTCTCTCTCTCTCTCTCTCTCTCTCTCTCTCTCTCTCTCTCTCTATATATATATATATATATATATATATATATATATATATATATATATATATATATATATATATATATATGGAGAACACTCATGGAGAGGGGTTTATGATACTAAACATAATTATAGGAAAGTTTGCTTAATACTCAAAGTAATGAATATTTATGAAATCCGTGAATATTCGTGACATGCAAATACTACATATACGTGAATTTGCAACATACACAGTTACGTATTTGCACATGTTACAGATATGATTTTAAAATGATTACAAATATTTTCATTTATATGATTTATGATCATTTGCTATGATTAAATCATTCCATGCGGAGAAGATAAATATCACCTTTAACACTAGTTAAACATGTTCAATAAATAAATCTGCAATTTTTTATGGTGCATAGTGCATTGCTTGAATGGTGCATGTGTTAAGTTTGTTTATGTTTATGATATATTTGTAAGTATAGATATATAATAAAACATATGAGAAAATGTGTTTTTTTCTATCCAGTTTTTATACCCACAACACACTATCTCAATTGCTTAGACTGTCTGTGGGCACCAAGACATTGTAGTCCCTGCTGAAGTAGATTTAGAGTCTCTAAGTGAGAGTGATTGAAACCCATTAAAAGCTTTATTTAAAGCGATGTATTCATTAACCTTTTCTGTTGTATTTATGATATTTCTGTCTTATCCGGCACACATATTAATTAACTGTAGTTAATTCCTGTCAAGACAGTTTCATATAAGCCCGCTGTGTTGGATGTATAAGTTTGTTTATTTACAGGCTGTTAGTAAACACGGTACATGCGGCAATGTTGACAAATACAATAGCATTGTTTCCTATGGAGGTTGGTTGCAAGTGTGCGGAAGTTGAAAGTTCAGTGGTTGCAGATACCCTTAGTAAAACTCTGGTTCGTCTTACCAGCCGCCAGGTGTCCTTGTTGATTGATTTTGGATTATATTGTCGGGCCCCGTAACGTCATAAACGAAACGAACCGCCTCTCTGCAGTGAGTTCGGCGTTTTTCGTCCTTTGTTTTATAAAAGGTTTATGGCATTAGCTTTTGTTACAGACCATATATTGGAATGGGCCTCTTTTAGGTTTAAGCACAGTTCTAGTCTGAGCACCATTAGTTTGGCTGAACGCTGTTTATAAATCCACATGACATATCTGGGTCACTGCTGAACATCAAAAGAATGTTAGAAAATCACGAAGAACGGATGGCCATAAGCACCAGGAGACCGTGGGCCTGGGAGGCTTATATCTCATGGCATCTCATATAAAATTATACCTGTTTTCTTATTTATTTACTCATTAAAATAGAACATTGCTGATATCTTAGCACATATCTCTCTCCTTTGAAAGGATGCTCTCGGATCAAACAATGCATGTTTATTTTTAATTCTAAGCATCCCCAGTAAACTAAAATAAATTTGTGCACGAAAATCTGTCCTTATATTGAGGACAGACACTAAATTATATCCAAGTACTTGAGGTTAAAGGACCTCTTAATATTTAATATTGAAGAGCAATGGGTAGACTTTTCAGGCTTTCATTTTTATTTTTTTTAATTTTGAGTATAATAACTATTTATGCAATGAGACACATTAACTTCTAAAGTGTAATTCCTGTCATTTACATGAATTTTGTCACCAGTGGTCAGGTATAAAAACCTGAAGTGTTTGGCAGTACCATGTTTCTTTAACATGAGAAACCCATACCCTCTGGATTACCATTCAAAGACAAAGTCCTTGTGCAGGAATTACTGCATGAGTGGAGAGGTCGTTTTGGCTTCACTGCATGCATTCAGGCAAGAATTGTACGAAGATACACGTTCTGCAGGTAAAAGCACCTTGGAAAAATATGTATATAAATTTCTATATTCAGTCATTCAAAAGAAGCCAAGACCTTATAGCTGTTTATCGATTTATGCCCTGACTGTGTCCGAATATATGATGGGTGCTGTCCAATGGTAAATTGTTTTACTCCAACTCTGTACATGGCCTGACGTTGTTTGACAGAGGGTGTTGTTATAGGCCCTTGAAAAGAATAAAGTGGAAAATCCCAGGATTTTGGTGAAATATAAGAAATGAGCCCTTAGGACATATTTTGCATCATTCCCGAATGCTCGAAATCGTGCATAACCTGACCAATATGTGGCTTCGGAGGAGTTCCGTGGCAATAGTCCATACGGTGCAACTACGCACCGTCAATTATAACAAATATAAATTTACTTCTTGCTTATTATTACTCAAACAACTACGTTAATGGGCAAATATTTTTTTTTCATAAAAGACAGTAATTAAACATACATATGTTTGCTCTTTTTCATTTTGTATTTTTCACTTGATTATATTACTTTTCTATACAGATATACCTTTTTATTGGACATGTCGAGCAAAATGGACATAAAGGTCTATAAACTACACTGTTTATACTCATTGTACACATTGATATTAACTTTGAGGAACAGAATAAATTAATATGCGTGTATGCATATTTTTTTTGGTCATAGTTGCAATATATATATATATATATATATATATATATATATATATATATATAAACATATAATTATATTGTTACGCATGTAGTGCCGCCGAATTTACGTATATTGGTTCAAGAATTAAGTGGGCTGCAGTTCAAGGCCACACAATCTGCAGGGGCGGATCCTGCAGGATTTAGGAAAGGGGGGTCCAACCCTCGAGGATTAATGAAAATCGTAAAAAAAGTCCCCAGGTCCGGAAAGGGGGGGGGGGGTGTCTAGGCCGCAAAGTACTGTATTTAACCCTAAAAAAGGTCGCATCGGATGAAAGGGGGGGGATGTCCGGACCCCTTGGACCCCCTTGGATTCGATCGCTTCTGATCTGGAGGGCTTAGAACTGTCTCCTGTTCCTCCTGATAATAATGATAATATTTATAAAAAATAATTATTATAATTTGATGTATAATAGGCCTATTATTCATTTATTTTAATTAACGTTAAAAATATATAGGAACAAAATGATGGATATCTTAAAGTAAGCAAAGGCCCTCCAAAGTTAACAGATCACTGATAATGAGACCGTTTAATTATTGCTTATTATTGCCATTTATCCAACAGCCTTACTTATTTTTGATCACATTGAAAGAAGGCAAAATATTCTTCCGCATGAAGAGAAGACAACCGTTAATAAAAGGACGAGAGTATGAAGAAAGTATAAAACCGTACAATAATGTAATGTTCAGCATTCTCCAAAACACAGATTTATGGGGAAAAATGATTTTACCACGTGTATGAGTTTTTGTTTTGTTTTTTTTTTTGTTTGGAACCTGCAAGCAATCAAGGAATGAACACATATTTACAATGCCGTTGAGAAGTTGATGCATGTAGGAGTACCCAAAGATGTTGACCTGAATCAAGTCTATGAATTCTGGCACTTCCATCTGTTCGTTAAACAAATTAAAGCCTAGACAACAGCAATTCAGCTTACAGACTTGGTATGAATCAAATAATATCAACTTTGAAGGAAACTAAGTCGGACAGCTCTCCAGATTTGGAAACATTAGGCTTTTTTATGGTTAGGCCTATTCCTATGCTTAATGACTTCTTTGCTTACTGAAATCATTTCTTATGAACAAGTGTAGGTCTACAAATATACAAATAGAGGCCTATGTTTCACGGTCCAGAATGTCTCAAGATTATAGTTTTTTTTATACTTTGGCAAATTGCCATACTGTGCATTGAAAAAGAAAAGCTCCCAGGGCAATCAATGATGAGTTTACATAGAAAAAAGCTAGGAGGAGCCTATATGTATATAGCTAAATCAATTGGCATATTTCTGTAATTCTAAAGATCCTTTCATACGATTTAAGTTTATACTTAACCTTGAAATCCGGCGTTTCCTGTAGAAATGCATAACTCTTTTTATCTATTTTTTAATTATATCATATACTATTATTTAGTCATAAAAGGAATACATATATGGGTATTTCTACCAAAAAATGTCGCATTTAATGTCCCGAAACTATAATTGTTACTGAGAAATTAGCAAATGCTAAAAATGACATGAATAACCATTCAGATTGTTGCTAAAGATATAACCAATATTATGAGATAAAAATAATTTAAATCGGCGCAGAAATACATACAGAAAAAAAAACTGCAAATGTTACAATACCCTTAAATTTCCGTTGTCCCTTTCTCTCAGATCTAAAATTCAAAACAGCTTTTTTCTGTAACCACTAGTACTGTTCCATTTATATAGATTTTGTTTTCCACGTTGTCCAACGGTGAAAGTTTATTAAGATGATTATTTTGCTTGATTTTTCCTGACCGTTTTGTTTTTAATACAAAAATTTGGATATAAAAAGTATGTCTCCCAAAATATACTCGGCACCGTTACCTGACCTATTGACCTTGCAGCGCGTGAACAGAAACCACTTTGCTGATGCAGGGAGCAGCGTTTATTAGAGTTCAGGAAATTTTGTACACATAATCCACAATTAAATTTAGTAACTGTCATATCAGTGTTCTCTGTTAATCATTAAAGGGTTAAAAAAATCACCGTATGTTTATTTGGACTCGACACCGTTACACCTGCGAAAAATTAACCGTCACATATAACACTTCGAAAATGGCTTCCTCTTGTTATTCATGTATAGTGATAATTCGTGCTGCCCTCTTAGGGACGGTATGGAAGTAATTTTTGTCCTGCATTTGACGTATAGATGAAAAAATCTCAGCACCGTTACCACTCGAAACCGTTACCTGCATGAAAAATAACGGTGTCGAGAGCAAGGTAAAGGTGTCGAGAACTTGGTATTAAATCCAAATTATTGAAATAGAATTTGAAACATATTTTGGGCAAAATATTTTAAACATTTGCGTTTCTTCTATTCAAACAGGCATTTAATTTCTTGTTTTAAACATAATACTGGTATTCAAGTAGTCACTACGGTTATTTTTACTTCAGAAGCTCGACTCCGTTACCGATGCTCAACACCGTTATCTATCAGCGGCGTACCTAGCCACATTGCCGCCCGGGGCGGTCTTAGAAATTGCCGCCCCTCTAACAAAACATAACAAACCTGGATAACATATTGAAATATATCGTGTCAAATGTCCTTGTTACAGGCTTGTATTTGACCACAACGCAATTCACTGGTAGGGAATACTTCCGCCACATATTAAAGAGCAGATATCTCTTTGCCATAATGTAAATCAAAAGATCGCTCGAAGCTCAAACAATTATATTTCATCATGAAGTGAACAAAAAGGAATAAAACGAATAAATTGTAACTATAAACAGATTACACTGCAGGATAAACATATAATGTGTGAAATTAAACTTTCATCATTCATGTAAACACGATTCATGATTACTTTATACTCAGCTTGGGAAAAAACTTTATCTGGTGAGTGTTAATCCATTCTCAACGTATACAAATACCTTGTCACATTTATAATTCCACCTCTTGTCAACGCATATGACAGCAGGTACACCTAATAGAGGTATTGAGATATGCATGGTACTGCTGCATGCAAGTCATTTAGTCTTTACTAAATCAGCGTAATTCATGAGTTAAGCCTATATATGTAGGCAGGGCATGTTTAATATTGTCACATAAAAATCCAATGTTTGGACAAACTGACTTTGTTTAATTAAAAAATCCTCCAAGTTAAAAGCATACTTTATTTCAAGGCTACATCAAAATCATATAAGAATTATAGTGATTATGCACTTTGCGAGGTTTTAATTAAGAACTTATGACTATTTGTTATTCAATTAAGTATTTAAATAAATTTCAAGTAATGATTTAATTTAAATATATATTATAATTTAATTTCAAATGATTTGTCACAATATACAACAATTGCCTGTAGGTAGTGGATAATTAAACTGTTAATAACATAATTAACAGTACAGGTAAATATATCTTTAATTTAAGTTTTGAACTCTAAAAGTTAAAAACTGATACTTGATACATAAATTGAACATTGGCTAAGCGGCCAGAGGGATTCATCCCGCCGGACCAGTTATAATAGAATTATATTTTAAAGTTAAATAATTCCTACATAGGCCTGGGTGTTTATTTTTTTTTATTCACGTTACATAAAAGATCATGCAGGCCATATTGGTTAATCAAAAGACACAGGCATTTATAGGTAGTACTCATTATAAACACGATAGTGTAAACGTCTGTATTTTAACAAGAATGATGTTAGAGTATGAAGAATCGTGGAAAAAGGGCGTTTCAGGTTGTTTCAGGCTGTTTAAATATCCTGGAATTTCGGGAATTCAAGGGTTCAAGAAAGGAAATTCTTAATACTCTCCAAGGAAAGAGCAACACAATTCGTCAAAATACTTTTTGAACAATGTGTATGACACGGGGGGGGGGGCATTGGTCTTATGGCAGGGTTTTTCCCTGGTGATTATCAGGTGCTGCTAGGGATTTCTGTAAACGACGACCGCCCTGAAATGCAGGCTTTTTTGCATGATTGGTCAGTTTATCGATGGCGTTCTGACATTGCAAGACCACAGATCTAACAAAGAATAACTATAGATATGTATTTTTTTTTTTGCGTATAGCTTGCCTCTATAGAGATCGTCCGCAAACAATTTGGTTGTTTCTACTGCCAAGTGTTTAATCCCTGAAATTCTTGAAAAGGGACGAAAAGGCCGAATTTGAATTTTTTGAGGAACTACTTATGCCACTGATTATACTAAATCCCAGAAATGCCGCCCCCACAAATGTACAATTCGTTCGCTAATCATTCTGTAAGTTCCACTGTCCAGTTTATAATCCCTGGAATACTTGAACATGAGACAAAAAGGCCAAATTTGTACATTTAGAGAACTCCTTGTGCCACAGATTATACTAAATCCCAGAAATGCCGCCCCAAATTTTTAAAAATGTACAAATCGTTTGCTAATCATTTGGTAGGTTCCATTGTCCAGTTTATAATCCCTGGAATACTAGAACATAGGACAAAAAGGACAAATTTGTATTTTTTTAGTAATTCCTTGTGCCACTCATTATACTAATTCCTCGAAATGCCGCCCCCAAAATGTGCCGCCCGGGGCGGACCGCCCCTGCCGCCCCCCGCCCCCCTTAGGTACGCCACAGTTATCTATGCTCAACACCGTTACCTAGAGGATTTAAAACCATGTTTAAATTTTATTTTCTGTGCATTAAAAAAAAATTAACAAGGTATTTCGACTCAAATTCTGAAGGTAGATGTACCAAAGTACTTTGTCCGGTAAATCCCTGCAAATGCACTCCTCTGGAAGCAAAAATAAGAATAGAGACAATTTTTGTTTACAAAAGTTAATTAAAAAGAAGAAAATATGTTCTTTTTTACACACTTTTTTTTGTTAAATTCATAACTGAAATTTATGTTTTGATTTTATTAAAGGCTATTAATTTTAATTTTATCGAAAATCACAAAACATCTAGTCAAAACAATTTCTGAAATGTGCAAGTGAGATTTTACTGCGTGTCACGGTGTCGAGAAAAAGGTTCATATTTTCCCCTTACCTGGACTATTTATGAAAAAAGGAAACTGAAAAGTGCACTACTTGCATTATTTTACAATTCTAACGATATTTTTATACAAATTAAGTTTTATCAAAATCACAAAGAAAACCCTTGAAATGCGACGTTTTCTGTAGAAATACCCATATATATATATATATGAATGAATGTGTATGAATGCATGCATTTAACAACTTAATTAAATCAAATCAATCAACCACCTGTCGATAATAAATTGTTCTTTTTTTAATATGAATTATTTTTTTATTTGGATTCTAATTATTTATTTGGGTTAAAGTTGTTAAAATGTGCGGGTAAAGAATAAAAAAAAAATATTTGTTAACAAAAAAAAATACACAGTTTGTGGAAGGGGTTGTCGTAAAAATTTCTTTTTTACGACCAATTTCCGGCCCGATCTGTCAGACCCATTTACGGCACTTCCAGAAGCATGGCCGCGGGAGAGGTAAACAAACTGAACTTGGAGCTGGTTCATGGTGAGAATGAGTCTCAATCACGTCCTTGAACGGATGTCTCTTCATTCATAATGTAGATGAATACTTGCAGGTTACTAAGGCGAGAAATACAAGATTCTTCCTGTGCACTGATGTTTGTTATATCTGTGAATTCTGACATATTTAGTAGACTGGGCCTAACAGTAACAAATTAGGGTGTATCTAAAACCCGGAGATCTCCGGTCGGAGATCAAAATAAACCCGGAGATCGCGATATCTTAATTAATAAGGCAGCAATAAGTATTAAACGTTCCCTTTGACATTTCTAAATGACATCCGATCGAATATGATACTTAATTTGCAAATGCACAGAGTATTTATTCAGTTATCCACGGAAACCTCACCCGGAGACGACCCGGAGATCTATGGCGGTTCTCCGGGCAAGATGGCGGTCTCCGGACGATCTCCGGGTTGTCTCCGGGTGAGGTTTCCGTGGATAACTGAATAAATACTCTGTGCATTTGCAAATTAAGTATCATATTCGATGCGGATGTCATTTAGAAGTGCCAAGGGGAACTTTTAATACCAATTGCTGCCTTATTAATTAAGATATCGCAATCTCCGATTTATTTTTATCTCCGGCCGGAGATCTCCGGGTTTTAGATACACCCAACAAATTAAGTAACTCAATATAACTACTTGCTGCAGTCTTGCAGCCCTGACATATATAGTAAACAATACAAGCGCTGCAGCCTCTGGCGGGGAGAGTCTATACTATCCAAGTTTGTACGGATCGGTACAACCCCTCAGACACGTATATGCCTTGACCCTTGTGAAGCTAGAACCAAACAAACCCCACATATTATAATTGTTACAGATGCTTAGACTCCCTTGGGACCAAAACTTTTGCTGAATGATCAGTATGTAATAAAGTATTGGCACTTACTGGCAATGAAGTCAGATATTACTTCGTCTCCGTCGGGCCGCTGGAGCCTTCAAGTTGGAACAGCCAATAGGAAATTATTGCATTATTGACAAAACGCGGTGTATGATGGGAAGGATGCTTATGAAAATATGGTCCATCCTATACTGCACGGCACTTGCATTCCTGGGAAAAGCCCCCCTGAATTCATCTTTTGCATAGATTGCCCACCTAATTTGCATGGGATTTCTTTTCTGGTCATGTCCAGTTGGCATGCAACAACTGAACCCCGGCAGTTCAAAGGATAAAAAACATTTACAGGCCCACATAAAGGTAATATATTGATTAATTTGATACATAAAAAGTTTATTTCTATAGATAAATACAAGATTGTTTCTCGATCGCACAACAAGCAGTGGTAATTCATGTTACAGGTCCATCCATGTACGGCAGGGTGAACTCTCACCGCCAGACGGTCGGACTCCATATCACAGATAAATGGAGTGCGTACGTGGCAGACTATATAACTACAAGCTGATAAGTACTACTACACTGAGGTCCGTGTATGGATTAAAATTCATTATATGGTATAGGGACATATCAGCCGCCATTGATATATGTCGGCAGCCAGCGCCAAACAGCAGGTGATTCCGGCCACCAGCTGAAGTGAGTCATAGACTGGCACTGACCCTGTCTAGTCAACCATATCAGCCACAGTGTGAACCAGAGAGCACCATTTCAACCACTGGGCCCCTCTTATTTAAAAGCGTAAACCTAAGTAATATATTGTTCATTGTATTTCCTATATTTTACTGGGACAAATGCACTGATTATTTGCCAGATGTGTATAGTTTCTTTTAGATTTTAGTGAGATACACTTGTGTGCTTTTTCAGATGCTGTCACAGTGATAAATTTTTAGGGCAGCATGCAGATAACGGTAACATGCATGATTTTATAGGGCTCCTGATGTAGAGATCATAGGTTCAATTCCCCACTCAGGTGACTTATAGCATACACAAGTTTTTAATTCATGTTAGAATAGTGTAAATGAATGTAGGGACATCTGGAGGAACAGTTTGGAGGTAAAAATGAGGAAGTCAGAAGAGACAGTTTATTCATATTTTCATGTTCCAGAATGTGGACCTAATTTCGAACATGCATCTTTGTTCAAATGGTGAGACTAATAAAATAATCTGTGATATTTTAACCTTATTATTCTGTATTTTCTATAGGAACTACAAAGAAGCGTTTCACGCTGACTCGGCCGGAAGATGAACCAAATGATTCTCCATTGACTGTTGGCCATTTATCAGCTGAGTTAGAGAGGATAACAGGGGTGCCAGTCACAGGCCAGAAACTTATAGTCAAAGGTGAGATAAGAGATGAAGTCAGAGGGATGGGAGGGATAGTTACAACACAGACACTCAAAAGTGAGATAATGTATGAAGTCAAATACCAGTAATGGTAGTGTGTTCAGTAATTACCACATGTTAATCTTCCAATGTATTTCATGGTTATTACTGTATACATGTATAGATCAAGCCATACTTTGTAGGGATGCAAACATCAGAACTGTCCACTCATTGAAAATAAAATGTAAAGCTTTTTTTGTCAAGTATATATTCTAATAAATAAATAAAAAAAAATTGTTACAGGTTAATGTTATGTGAGAAATTAATCATATACACCTGGTAAATAATTACTTTTTATTTCAGGTAAATCCCTGAAAGACCCTACAGCATCACTGACATCTCAAGGAGTCAGAAATGGCAGTAAAGTGATGTTAATAGGAAAAAAGGTGAGACTAATGTAGCAGAAGCCTACCTGTAGTGTGATGCTGCTGATGTTGGTAAACAAATGAATGCAGCTGGTGACCAGTAATGGTGTGCCAATTAATTGAATTTATCACTTGATCATTTTCTTTCATAAACAATTAAATAGATTGTGTTTATGCATAGTCGATCACAAATGATTATGTACTAGGTATGCAGATCTAAAGATGTCATATTATCTGTATAAAACAGTCAACTTTATCATCAGAGATATAAGAACACAGCTAATAACATTAATACTGAACCTTGCGCAATGGATAATTGTCAACAACCCAGCCATAACGTTGACCTTCCAGTATGATAAACTCGGTCAATAGTGTAGGTACATGAGTCTATACAGAGATATCATGGTAATATAGAGGGTCCATAAAATAATTGATTAATAATCAATCATCAGTTGATCTTGATCTTTCAGTCATTGAATATGATTTTGCAACTGATTCTGATGACTAATGGCCAGTCATGCTATATTACATAACATTTATGTGTTTACTGTGTTTGGATTCACATTCACATGGTTAAGTGTTTTTGAGTTAAATTTTTACAAAGTTTCACGAGAGTTTAATTTTCACTATCTCTACACACACTAACACACACAGTATATCCATGACTGTGTGAGATATTTCATACCCCAGTCAAATCTACCCAAATTGGAGAGGATTCAACGACCAAAAAATGAGTAGAAACATGGCAGATAATATGAATGTTCTAATATTAAATATAGCATAACTCTTTAATTTACATTTTACACAAAAATCTGTTAATTTTCATATTAATCATTAGCCTTTCGACTTTATTTCCCATTTTCAGGGCAATACTTTTTATAGCAACACCCTGAATCTGCAAGGCCCCTATTAGGGGCTTTCAGTAAGGTCCAAATACTCAAAACTCCATGACAAGGCTGTAGAGAAAACTAGTGCTGTATAATCCTTTATTGTCTCCGCCAGGAGAGTATGCGTTCATCAGCGTTTGTGTGTCTTTGTTCCCAACATAACTCAAGCAATCATGTAAAGAATCTCATAAAATTTTCGGGGCCTTTGGGGAATGGGCCAGTCAAGAATAGATTAGATTTTGGTGTGGATCCAGAACATGATCCAGATTCTTGCAGTCATCAAGGAATATTCACAAATGTACGGTCACTTATGCATGAATGAACTTTAAATATGGTTCAAATAAGTGAATGCAAACATGGTGGAGGCGTTCATTCATTGGAATGCAGGATGTCAGAAAGCACAAGTTCATGTACTTGTATTTGCTGGTCACTGGTCAGCCTGCCTCGTTCTAGTTGTAGCCAATAGTAATACGATCTAACAAAGGATCCCTATGTAAACATGTAACATTTCTCTTGAGACCCAGACTTCATTCTGACATGCATTAAGATTAATTCTCTTTGTTTCCCAGAGAGTCTAGACAGTACCCTTATATGGCATATGTCTCAAGGTTACAGCCTTTCTGTGGTATATTGGAATAAACAGTAATGATTTCTATCTACAAGTGAAAACAATCATCTTGTTGTTCCTCCTGTTAATCATCTGTTCCAGGCAAATCAAATCGAACCTGTTTCTGTGGGGAAAGCTAAAAAACTTTATTTACTATCCCCAGTTCCCCACACAGATTTATAGTTTTATGTTGTGCAATGATTTTTTTGGTATTGTCAGACATTTGCTCAATACAAATATGTGAAATAAATACCTGCTCTTCTTCAAAACTTATTATCCGTCAAGGATTTTTATTTTTTCTTTATCCAATGTTTTCTTTTGTTTTGATCCAGAACAGTATTTCTGTGTTTATAAACAACTTGTAAATATCAAAAACCCTTCATATCAGAAGATAATGTGATATGGTTGATTTTAGTTTAAAAAAGAATGTCATTGTGATTAATAAAAATTCTTGAAGAATAAATATTCACAATTTCGGCAGCCTAATATAGAAGAAGATGAAAACATGAAGAAAATGAAAAAGGTGGAAGACCAAATTGAGAAAACACAAACCAAACTGAGTGAAATCAATTCTGAAGTGGAGGGCATAGAAAAGGTAATACATGAACATATTGGTTAAACATAAACTTGAAGATTATTCCAGTTAAAGAATAAAAACATTCTGACACACAATTCTATCAAGGAATCTAATATTATTTTATAATATTATAATAATATTCCCTATTCATTTATCTTTTAAATATTATCTTTTCAGGGATATTTGCAATCTGACCTTAAGGTGTCAGCACTGAGCAAGTTAACCACAAGAGTCGGAGGTCACACAGAGGAATGTACACGGCTACTTGAAAGTCTGGATTCCTTAATACTAGGAGACGCCGCGCCTGAGATCAGGGGCAAACGAAAGTCACTTGCAATAAAATTAAATGTAAGTGTAAAGTCTCTGCCACAAGTCTTAAGCTGCTTTTATCAAGTTCACACCTATCAGTTTTTTTCCTTCCTTCCGCACCGGCTTACGTTATCCCTCGTGCACCATCCGTCGTATCTGTTCACAACTATCCACGTTTTTTGCCATCCGCACCTGCACTTATCTTCCATGTTTCATATTTAATAGACAATTATCTGTCTCATACATTTATATATATATATATATGTATAAATATATATATATATATATATATAAAAATATATATATATAAATCAGGCTGAAATCAGACTGTGTCCATCTCCAATCCTGTGGAAAAAAAGTCAAATAAGGTACCAGAAATGTGTGTGTGGGGGGGGGGGGGGTCCAGGCTACAAAAATTGATCTGAAACCTTAAAAAATGTAGCGGCTGAAAAGGGGGGGGGGGGTTCCCTGGATCCGCTTCTGAATGAGTAATGATAATCTTTATGTAAAAACTATTACTGTTTAAAACTGTTTCTTTATCCTTTAAGGATATTTTATTCTAGATTCGAGATCTGATAACAAATTATCTATAGCCCATTCCCTCTTAACCTTGAATTTGACCAAATTCATGTTACTGACTTTTAGAACTGTGATTTAAAATGGGACCAATTTCACTTCTGTGTCTCTATATGACCTGTAAACCCTGTTTCAACAAAGATGCTTAAATAATCCTCCATATACAATTTAATTATTCTGATTTAATTATGCTTAAATTATATATATATATATATATATATATATATATATATATATATATATATATAATTAATAGACCCTATTTGTTTTTAAGGGCTTACTAGTAAATTTATTTATAAACCTTGACTTTATTCCAAATTACCCCGCCCCCGCTCCTTTGATGACTTGTATGATTCTACTTCTCAAATTGCATTAATTATATCAATTAATAATCAAAGCTTTCAGGAACGGGATTATAAAGCATTGAATGCTTACTGGCAGGTTCCAACCTTTTATACTGAAAATCAACCGCTTTTGGTATTTTAAACAAGGGGAAGACACAAGGACAGTCCAGAATTTCCCCAATTATATGACGGCATGGACAGGATTCTAGTCCACATCTGACGTCCACTTCCTTCATGAATCCTTCCGGACTGATTTATGTGCATAGTGAGATGGGTGTGGGTGCGGAAACGGATAGGTGTGAACACACCTTAAGGGTGCCTTTCTATAAATGCAGCGTGCTCAGTGCTTTGACCCACATTGGGGATGATTATATACCCATATCCCACTGAAGAAATAGACACTAGGCCTCAGTGACCCCAAAATATCAATTGATTGGAAGTGAATGCTGCTGCCGTGTTTCACAATCCCAAATGGAAATGGAACTCTTCAAATGAAAATAGCTTACTGTAGGTTACCTCCACCAAAAAGAAATATAGAACAGTATCATTCTTGCCTAAAGAAGTGAGATTCATTTTCCACTCAGGCATGTGGTGGCTATTCACATGGGACAAATCTATCACAGCAGCTCTTCCTGTTGTCTATGTGGGGTTTTGTGTGTGTGTGTCTTCACATCAGTTTTCTGTAGCCGCAGTTGTTACCCACATTTATTTGCAAGTATATGGATACTTGTTTTAATTCATTTAATTCCAAAGTGTGTTTCTCTGATACAGTCTGAACGTATTTTCTCTTTCTTTTCAGGCAGTATTGGATCAGTGTGACGGATTATTGAAACGGATACAGAATCTCCAGGAGAAATGCTGACCATAGCAAAACATTAGAGTATATAAGTGTATAGAAAAATATTCTTATTTTATTACTGTTTTGATAGAATGTACTCATCTGTTATGACAATATTGCTATAACATTAAGTAACATGAAATTTTCAAATTTTGAAATATGATTATTAATAAAATGTTTAAACCATTCTTGTAATTCTTATTTGGATGGTCAAACTTGAAGACTAAACTAGAGTAGTAGGGTAGAAGTTCATGGCAAGGTTAGTCAACATGAGTGAACGTTTTCCACCCAAACATAGATACACATGTCCCAGGTTCCCTTTTGTTATTGTTAACATGAACACCCTCTCTCATTGGTCTGATTCTTGGTTCTCTGCCAGAACTGGTGTTATCTGACCAATGAGAGACGGTGTCACATGTTAAACATTTTATCATGCAATATCATGCTGAAATTTGCCTGATTACAACTTGCCCTGTGCCAGCCAAGGTGGTGGATCCCAGAGAAACTTGCTATGCAAAGCAGCGGTTAAAACAAAGGAGATCAGGGATGACTGCTAGAGGAGTGTTAGTGTCCTCCCTTACCTCATTAGGGATAGACCTGAACCCATTGACATTTTGGTCAATTGTTAATGTGGGACATTAGGGATACAGACCTGAAACTCTTTGACAACTTGGTCAATTTTGTTAATGTAGGACATTAGGGATACAGACCTCAACCCATTGACATTTTGGTCAATTGTTAATAAGGAACATTAGGGATACAGACATGTACCCGTTGTCATTTGGGTCAACTATTACTGTTAATGTAGAACATTAGGGATACACCCTTGACATTATGGTCAGTTGTTATTGTTGCCCATAAGGGATACAGACTTGAACCCCTTGATCATTTGGGTCAATTATAAATGTGGGACATTAGGGATACAGTACTAAACCCCTTGGACATTTGGGTTAAATTTAATGTGGGACATCATGGATACTCCCTTGACATTTTTGTCATTTGTTATTGTTACTCATTTGGGTTACAGACCTGAACCCTTTAGACATTTGGGTCAATTGTCATTATATTAGGGATACAGAGCAGAACCCCTTGACCATTTTGGTCAGTTGTTAATGTGGGACATAAGTGATACAGACTTGAACCCTCTGGACATAATTCGGTCAATTGTTTATAGGACATTAGGGTTACAGACCTGAACACCTTGGACATTTGGGTCAATTGTTCATAGGACATTAGGGATACAGACCTGAACCCATTGACATTTGGGTTAATTGTTTATTTAGGACATTAGGGATACACCCTTGACATTTATGTCAATTATTAATGTAGGATTAGGGATACAGACCTGAACCCACTGAAATTTGGGTCAATTGTGTGTGTGGTACATAAGGGATAGTGACCAGAACTTCTTTGACAGTTGGGTCAATTGTTAATTTAGGATATTAGGGATACAGACCTGAACCTGTTGACATTTGGGTAAATTGTTAATGTGGGACATTAGGGGTACAGACATGGACATTTGGATCAATTCTTTGTGTAGGACATAAGGGATAGAGACCTTAGCCTCTTTGACAATTAGGTCAATTGTTAATGTAGGACATCAGGGATATAGACCTGAACCCATTGGCATTTTGGTCAATTGTTTATGTGAGACATTAGGGATACAGACATGTACCCATTGACATTTGGGTCAATTGTTCATAATACATCATGTATACAGACCTGACCCATAAGACATTTGGGTCAACTATTACTGTTAATGTAGAACATAAGGGATACACCCTTGACATTTTGGTCAGTTGTTATTGTTGCCCATAAGGGATACAGACTTGAACCCCTATCATTTGGGTCACTTATAAATGTGGGACATTAGGGATACAGTACTAAACCCCTTGGACATTTGGGTTAAATTTAATGTGGGACATCATGGATACTCCCTTGACATTTTTGTCATTTGTTATTGTTACTCATTAGGGTTACAGACCTGAACCCCTTAGACATTTGGGTCAATTGTCCTTATTATATTAGGGATAAAGACCTGAACCCTCTGGACATAATTGGATCAATTGTTTATAGGGTTACAGACCTGAACGCCTTGGACATTTGGGTCAATTGTTCATAGGACATAAGGGTTTAAGACCTGAACCCATTGACATTAAAAAAAATTGGTAATTTTTTTAATATCAGACATCATTAGGGATACAGACCTGAATTAACCCATTGTCATTTTGTTATTGTAGGACATTAGAGATACCGTGACAAAGCAGAACCCCTTGGCAATTTAGGTCACTGCAGTTATATGTAGGATTAAACCTTGCCCGAGGAGACCCTTTTGGACTTTTGGGGGTCATTTGGTATAGGCCTATACTAGTAGGCCTAGGTAGGACATAAGGGATACAGACCTAAACCCGTTGGACATTTTGGTCAATTGTTCATAGGACAGGATTGAAACATTGTTATCATTTTTTATCAGAGGAGATTTTCTTTATATTATTTTCAGTTGCCATCATACACATATCATCCTTTCAACTGAAAAACAAAGGTTGAACACCCCAGGAATCGTTAGGAGAAATGCATGTCTACACCAGTATCAGGCATCTTTTTATTCCCCCGCCGATAGGAGAGAGGTCTACTAAAATGGTCCGCGTCTGTCAGTCCCTCCGTCCTTTTGTCCGTCTGTCCTTCAATCTGCCGTCCGTCCCGCAGCATCACTGAAGACACACTTTCATAGTTAAATAAATGGCCGGGGACAATTGCGGCCCAAGGTCCTTGGTATATTTTTATATAATTTATTGGGCATTTTACAACAATATTTTTAGAGGTTAAAAATTTCGATCTACATGATCTATCATCCGTGTCCCCCTCAAGCATTTCTCATGCAATGTTCCAGCTGTCCTTTGGCTTGGACATCTTGCTTGTGAACATGATTAAGCGTTAAAATAAAAAGCAAGCCTTAATCACCTCTCTTTATGCTAGGAATAGAAATGCATTTTAAAATTCAGACGTATATAAAGACATCTGACGTTTGAACGTATAAAAGCAAGTTTTAGAATAATGAAGCAAATGCACACATAGAAAAGTAATTTAAGCTATACCAGTTATTAAAAATAAACGCTGGTGAGTAATACCTCAAAAAGTAGTTATAGAATAATCTCCAGTTATTCGTTTGCCTTTTTCAATGATGTTGAATGCACTTAAAGATTTTAATATGTAGTTGTGTCTTTATTTTATGACTGATCAATTATTTGAGATTAAATAATGAACAAAATGTTGAAATCGTTGGGAACTTGTGCTCACGTCATGTTCATCTCAATACGATACTTTAACAAGAGACCCAGGGGTCTAATGTTCACTCTGTGAATTACTGTGCATTTTGGCAGGTGATTAAAAAAAATGTTTCAGAAAGATCAGTCCAAGAGTCTCAGAGGAGACTCTGTTTTGGCAGATTATAACAAATAAATACTTAATGACATATTATGGATAAAAGTGGAAAAGACCATTACAGCCTGCAGAAAGTAGGTCAACAAAGGTGGCGCCACCTTGAGGTCAAAATCATTGAGCAGTCACATGATCAATATTCCTGTGAAATTTGAAACTGAAGGCAGCAGCAGTTCCTAAGATATTTGGTAACAGACAATACATCCTGTATGGAAACCATCAAGTTGTCAAATTTTGCAATTGTCACAATTTGAAGTTCCGTAGATATGCCAGCTTGAAAATGACTTGACTAAATTTATACTCAAATTATTCCCCTTCCTCTAAGGAACTGTTGACTATGATATGAAGGCCAACATATTAATACTTTGTGACTTATCTAGTAAGACATGGAAAAGACCATTTCGTCCCGCAGAAAGTAGGTCAACAAAGGTGGCGCTACCTGGAGGTCAAAATCATTGAGCAGTCACATGATCAATATCCCTGTGAAATTTGAAACTGAAGGCAGCAGCAGTTCCTAAGATATTTGGTAACAGACAATACATCATGTATGGAAACACATCAAGTTGTTAAATTTTACGATCGACAAAATTTGAAGTTCCGTAGAGACGCCATCTTGAGAATGACTTGACTAAATTTTTAGTCAAATTATACCCCTTCCTCTAATGAACTGTTGACTATGATATGAAGGCCAACATATTAATACTTTGTGACTTATCTAGTAAGACATGGAAAAGACCATTTCGTCCCGCAGAAAGTAGGTCAACAAAGGTGGCGCTACCTGGAGGTCAAAATCATTGAGCAGTCACATGATCAATATCCCTGTGAAATTTGAAACTGAAGGCAGCAGCAGTTCCTAAGATATTTGGTAACAGACAATACATCCTGTATGGAAACCATCAAGTTGTCAAATTTTGCAATTGTCACAATTTGAAGTTCCGTAGATATGCCAGCTTGAAAATGACTTGACTAAATTTATACTCAAATTATTCCCCTTCCTCTAAGGAACTGTTGACTATGATATGAAGGCCAACATATTAATACTTTGTGACTTATCTAGTAAGACATGGAAAAGACCATTTCGTCCCGCAGAAAGTAGGTCAACAAAGGTGGCGCTACCTGGAGGTCAAAATCATTGAGCAGTCACATGATCAATATTCCTGTGAAATTTGAAACTGCAGGCTGCAGCAGTTCCTAAAATATTTGGTAACAGACAATACATCCTGTATGGAAACCATCAAGTTGTCAAATTTTGCAATTGTCACAATTTGAAGTTCCGTAGATATGCCATCTTGAAAATGACTTAACTGAATTTATACTAAAATTACTATTTCCTTCCTCCTAGTAACTGTTGACTATGATATGAAAGCCAAAGTATTTATACTTTATGACATATCTTGGAAAAAAGAGTAAAGACCATTACAGCCTGTAGAAAGTAGGTCAACACAGGTGGCGCCACCTGGAGGTCAAAATCATTGAGCAGTCACATGATCAATATTCCTGTGAAATTTGAAACTGAAGGCTGCAGCAGATTCATGGATATTTAGTAACAGACAATACATCCTGTATGGAAACACATCAAGTTGTCATATTTTGCGATCGACACGATTTGAAGTTCCATAAAGAAGCCATCTTGAGAATGACTTGACTAAATTTTTACTCAAATTATACCCCTTCCTCTAAGGAACTGTTGACTATGATATGAAGGCCAAAATATCAATGCTTTGTGACTTATCTAGTAAGAAGTGGAAAAGACCATTTCGTCCTGCAGAAAGTAGGTCAACAAAGGTGGCGCCACCTGGAGGTCAAAATCATTGAGCCGTCACATGATCAATATTCCTGTGAAATTTGAAACTGAAGGCTGCAGCAGTTCCTAAGATATTTGGTAACAGACAATACATCCTGTATGGAAACCATCAAGTTGTCAAATTTTGCAATTGTCACAATTTGAAGTTTCGTAGATATGCCATCTTGAAAATGACTTAACTGAATTTATACTAAAATTAATATTTCCCTTCCTCCTAGTAACTGTTGACTATGATATGAAAGCCAAAGTATTTATACTTTTATGACATATCTTTGAAAAAAGAGAAAAGACCATTACAGCCTGTAGAAAGTAGGTCAACACAGGTGGCGCCACCTGGAGGTCAAAATCATTGAGCAGTCACATGATCAATATTCCTGTGAAATTTGAAACTGAAGGCTGCAGCAGTTCCTCAGATATTTAGTAACAGACAATACATCCTGTATGGAAACACATCAAGTTGTCATATTTTGCGATCGACACGATTTGAAGTTCCATAAAGATGCCATCTTGAAAATGACCTGACTGAATTTACACACAAATTATTCCCCTTCTTCTAAGGAACTGTTGACTATGATATGAAGGCCAAAATATTAATACTTTATGACTTATCTTGGAAGAAGTGGAAAAGACCATTTTGTCCCGCAGAAAGTAGGTCAACATAGGTAGCGCCACCAAAAGCTTATTTTTGGATGTTCATCCCATGATCATTAATTCTGCAAAGTTTCATGAAGGTAGCTGCTGTGGCTGTTGAGATATTTGGTAACAGACGGTGGACGGTGGACAGTTGACAGTGGACAGTGGACAGTGGACGGCGGACGCTGCGCCATGGCATAAGTTCACAGAGTGAACTAAAAAGAGATTATTAAAATACCCAAGTCTTATTTTCATTGTTACGGTACCTAATTATAACAGATCACGTAATCGTGACGAGCATAAATTTTTTTACGGAGATAAAAAAATGAGATTCCACAACACTAGGCAGCGTGATATGTTTAGGGGAATAAATGAAGAAGTCAGTGGTTTTTTGTTAACAAATAATTATAATTTATTCTTAGAACAGTCCTTACATTACAATACACTAAATTAATACAATTACACAGTATAACAATAATAATAAAAATGTACATCACCATAGTGTCCGGATCCTATATATTATAGGCTTTGATTTCTGGATACCACCACTGCCACAGCTCAACGAGAGTCCTTTAACACAAATGGTCCTCGTAAATAGTTCAAATAAATCTACCCAGAGAAAATAAATCAATCCCGAAATCAATGTGTTGTAATCCAAAAGTGAAGCTCTGGTAATAATCCCAAGGGCAGACTGAAGACAATCCATATATAAAGTCTGTATAAAATCCGTTGAAGATCTGTAAGTTCTGCAATTATCGAAAAGTCCCCCCCCCCCCCACACACACACACACACACAAAAAAAAAAGGACGAGAGAGTCATACTCATCGTGTCCGCTGGTATTTTTCTCTCTGCCGGCTCTGAACATAGCCTCTATTTATAGCTTTTTTCACCCGAAGCCAAGAAACTTCCATATTCACGAATACTCCAAAGAACACAACAATTCGCACGTGCCCATACCGCATGAACATTCCCGAAAATTCTAGACTACAACGAGCGCCGTGACGCTAAACGCCAGAGTTCAGCCAGTGCGGTTCCCATATATATATATATATATATATATATATATATATATATATATATATATAGCAGCGCACAGGGTTTGCGCTTACAAAATAATGTCCAGATCATTTATTCTTTTGCTATGGATTCCCCATTCTTACTGCTTGCTCCGGAGAAGTTTTTATTTGCCGAGTTAATTATTCCTCTGAAAAGCAAGGTTTATCATGTAATTATCGACGTTGGTTGATTCGTTGGTTTGAAACATTAAAAAAAATATATTCTGAAGTAAATGAATAGAAAAGGGCAGTTTTTCGTTTTAAAATGGCAAAGAATTCAGTTTTTTTTAGGTATAAAGTGACAAATTTAAATAACGTATCCAACAATGGACTGATTATAACCTTTTGAACATCAGAAGTTTACACTATAATAAATATAAATATATATATATATATATATATATATATATATATATATATATATATATATATATATATATATATATAGATAATAAGATAAATGTCTATGGCAAGTGCCTGCGCCAATATATATATATATATATATATATATATATATATATATATATATATATATATATGCAAAGTGTCTACTAGCCCCCCTCTTGCATAATCCTGGATCCGCCCCTGAGACCTGAGCCGCTAGCTTTGATAGTATGGGTCAATCATTAGGCCTAACGATACAGACCTGATCGAACCCGTTTGACATTTGGAACATGCATGTATATAGATTAATCTTCATCCCATATGGAAGGTATGACATTTTTGCTGTTACCAGCACACGTTCAGTGGACATTATGGACAAATATGATCGGTACTCCTTATTCCTATAGGCCTGTTTATATGAGCAGTAAGGTGAATGTCAGTCATTATAAATTCCTTGCGCATATGGTTGAAATTAATTTCTATATTTCTCAGCGGCTGATTAATTTAACAGGGATGGGGTTATGAATATATATGAATTGGAAACGCATTCCCCTCCCCCCCCCCCCCCCCCCCCCCTTGCCCGTTAAACATAAGACATGACAACAAATGTAGGAAATTATTTTTTTTCAATGCTGGCCAGCATTCTTATGATCTGGGAACTGGTCTAGACGGCTGGCGCCCGGAGTATTAGTAGGCAGTACCAGTCTAAGACCAGACGTTGTGTGGACGTCGAAGTTGACGTCAGCGCTAAATATAGCTACCAATGAAAATTGTCACTGCTTATCACATGGCTTGAAAGTAGCCAATAGCGTGAATGCTTACACTGCAGAATCGAAGGCAACTAGCCGCAATTTCAGTTTTGTGATCACACTCAAGAATCGTCCGGCGAGGTGAGGGAACGTCAGTGTCTTCTGCAGCAATTTGAAACCTTCCGTCATCCGAGAATTCGTAAGTGTTGATGGTGTGTTTTGGTTTATAAACCTGCCTGTTGGTGAACTAAATTCAACATAGATTATAACACTAAAGTCGGTTTGCGATTAAGTCGCCAAATTGAAATAGTTCGAGTTCAGCTGGATCATTCAAAATTGCTTGGTTTCACGGACAGTGCCGTGTGAAGTGCAGCTAATTCAGAATAGATTAACTCCAGATATGTTGGTAAAACTATAAACTGTTGCCTGTACTCTAGATCTGACCGAGATCTTTAATAACTTTGTGCAGCGAACTGGTGAAAACTGACGGTTACTCTGTCGCTGAACACGAGGTTCAATCAAAGTTAACTGACCTGCAGTCTGCCAGTAGTGCTACACTTTTTTCCATCCTGAAAGTGAAACTGTTTCAGAAATCCTCAAAGTCATAATCATATTATTGTACAAACATCTTGGTAATACCAGAACTGCTATAAGGCGATTGTCCTGGTGGTACTGTTCAGTTTATAATTTGAAATAATACCATGGCTGAAACAGGCATAGATTTTTTGTCGGAGTTCACTGACATGGAGCCAGATTTTAGTCTGTCACCTTTTTCACCTTGTATGCCACAGACTGACTGGGGTGCTGGTCTACAATCGGGAGACTTTGCCGTCGACCACTCGAAGGCCTTGATGTCTATTGATTCGGGACTGGAGTCTGACAGCAGCGGGAACTCGCCGAGTTACTTGTCTGAGTCTGGCTTTCTACCCATGGCAAGCCCAGAAGGTAATACAAGTCAAAATGGTGATGATTTAGATTTGAATAATGAACTACAAACAGTAAATTTTGATGACCTATTCCAGACAAGTGAAGACCGAGAGCTTGTAAATTACCTTAGCGGTAATGATGATGTTTACAACCTATCAAGCACCAGCTGTGTTGAGAACTTGTCAAGGCCGAATACACCAGATGTTGATGTTATTACTCTCTCAGAACCAGAAAATACCGAAGTTCCAAAAAAGGTGCAAATACCATTCACTGATGGGCTTGGTGTGAAGAAGCGCTTGAGGGTGAAAGTTATTAAGATAGCTGCCATGCCTCCTGTAGCAACGCAGAATCATTCCAAAGCTGTTGAAGATGAGGTAGTTGTGGAGAAAAACAAGAAAAATGCCATACAGGCACGATTAAATCGACAGAAGAAGAAAGAGTATATCTCGCGACTTGAATCCGAAACTTCAAATTTAAAGAAAGATAACAACAGTCTTAAAAGTAAGATGGAAAAACTTCAGAAAGACAAAAACGCCCTGCAAGAGGAGGTTGAGTATCTCCGTAATGTGTTGCTTAACCAGAGCACGTTGTCGTCTCTGTTACAGAACATCGGTAATGTGGAAAATGTAAAACTGAGCAGTTCTTTCTCTCAAGCAGGGAAACGTGGAATGGAGCACGACCATGACTATAATCAGTGTTCAGCAAAGCGCCGTCGTGTGGCATCGAGGGAAACTAATGCACATGGTGGTGTTTGTCTACATGTCGATAAAGATCATGTGTCGCTAGAATTTTGTGCTGCGTGTTCAAAGAAAGCAAATGGTGTCTCGTGAATTTGATAATCTTGACATGAGAACAAAAGCATTGGCATCGCCAAAATTGGTGTTGCATTACTAAATGCATTTACAGGATCAGTTGCTCAAGTTGTAGTGAGATGCAAGCAGAACTTGGGGAGAGTGGTAAAGTATGGCCATGGATGAAACTGATGTATATGATGATGATAGCAGATACTTGTGGTTTAGATAAACTGAAACAACAAGTTTAATGTCATGAACAACAATCACAAGATGGGTCAAATTTGCTTTTAAAGTTGCATCTTTTAGGTACAAGCTGGACCTCTGCATGTTGGGGGGGGGGGGGGTGTTAACGTTTTTGGTCTCTGTGGAAAGGGATTTTTCCCTGGTTAAAGGAGGGTGAAGTTCAAATGTAAGGGAGGGTATGGGTCAAATGAAATTAATATTGATAAATTTATATTTTTATCTAGAACTCTAGAATGTGGAGTCTTGGCCTTCTACATGCAGAGTACCAGTTTATTCTGATATGGGCCAAGTGTACACAGAGTCAGAGGACTGCTTTATCCTCTTGCTAGTTTTGTTCTGTAGGTGGTGGAATCTGGCGTTGAGTGCTGAGGGTTTGCACACCTCGTCCCTCTGAAGGCTCTCGCCTCCATTGTGGATTAAATGGGTAAGGATTGGTCTTGAGCATTTATTAAAATGTAGGTTAATGAACTTGAAAAATGTGAAGTAAAATACCTGTAAAGGACACGTTTAAATACTGCAAGATGCAAAGGATAATTGTTAACAATACTACATTGAATAACACATGAATGATGTGTATGTAGTGTTTGTTTTATGTATAATTTGTTTTGCCTGTAAGTGCTTTTTGTATAACAAGTCTAAACAATAAGTGGCTCTTTAATGTCAGTTTTAAATTGTACTTTGCTGTATTTGCACAAGAAATTACAAAATGTTAAAATGTTAATCAGAATATAATACAAGTTATTGTAGATCAGCTTGCCCTGTTGTGGCATTCGAACAGGTGTAAGCTTTTAACTTGTATATTGATGTACTGTAAGAGTTTCAAATCATTGTGAGGCTAGTTATTGCCAAGTTGTGAATGTTCTTTCTTGAACAGGTATTATGGCTATGTGAGCATGATATTCATTTGATTATTTTCTTTTCTTATAAAGCTGCTGACCTGCAAAATGCACTGAACTGGAGTCTGCTAGACTTGATACAAGAAAAACTAGTGGGGTTCTGTGGATAGTTGGTAAGAGGTGGTTTGGTAAGAGAGGAGACGCACAGTAGCAGTTAAATTCCTAACTGGGAGCTGGCCATTTATTTAAGGATTTTGAGATCAGCTGTTTTGAAGAATCCTTGTCCCAAACTATTATTTTCTCCCTTTTTTGTCATATGATTCTACTTGGCTTAATTACATCTTGTAAATCTTTAATACATCTTAAAGCTGATAAAGCATGCAATATACAAACATTTTGGACCTGAGAGTTTGGGAACTTTAAAAATGAGCATTTCTTTCTTGAACATCCAAATTTTATTAGTACAGAGACTGTACTTCATTTCCTCATTATTGATCCAAATTGGGGGGTGAGGTGTCGTTTAATGGTTCGACTTGTCACTACATTCCATTACTAGCTACTGAATTAAATAACTCTTTTTAAATCAAAGTATTTCAAACCCCTTGCTGTAAATTTGGAAATATGTGGAAGCTGATTTGCAAAATTCACAGTATGATGTGAATTGTACATTTATTGTGCAAAGAACAGTTGCATCCTTTTAACAAGTTTCAGGGGTATGGTGTGTGATGGGTTGGGGGTTACATGTAGGTAATGCTGCCCGCGAGGTAGTTGTTTATGTATTTGCAGTTACACAGAACATGGTGGCCCCTGCTCCGGCAAGTCTGAAGCTGACAGCCTGCTTCCCAGCATCAATTCAGCAGCACTTGGTTTACATAAGTTTGATCAGAATAGGATTTGTGTGCTGAAGTAACACTATCAAACTTATTTACCAGTTTTGCTATTCTTTTCTCAATTGTGTGAGGCAACTAATGCTAGGGCTTGGCTACCAGGTTTATGTATAAAGCTTTATTTGTTAAGGTAACCGTTGCCTCCTGTAAGTTGTAAACAAGAGAAGTAAACTAGTTAACTATATTATATATGTAACATAAATGTAACATTGTTTTTCTTGCAGAATACATTTTGTATTCAGTTGACAGTTAATTAGGCTGTGGCCTAGTAAAATAAGGATTAATTATGTTGTACAAAGGCACAAATAAAATATATATATTTGTAAGAAAATAATTGTCATGTCTGTAATGTGAAATGCAGCATGGAATGGAGTGACAAAGCTGTATGGTGATGGCCGATTTGGTATGAATGGATTCGAAAAGGATGTCCAGCATATAACATAGTCGTCCTCTGATGGCTGCTTGCTTGTTATCCATGTTAACTTGCAGAATCTTGACATTTACCGCAGTTAAGGGGGAGTAGATTATACATTGCAGGGCCGTAACCTGGGGGGGGGGGGAGTAAATGCTTTGTCAGAGTGAAACATAACGAGGGGGGATGGCCCCGAGGGGGGAGGGAGGGGATTTACAGTGTGGAATTTTTTTTTTTAGATTCTATAAAGTTGTATATCTGTGGGCAGTTGTACCCAGGGAGGCTAATATTTGATAAACATATTCTAACATTATCCCTCATTTTATGCGAGTTTGTCAAACAAAGCTAATAAAATCAGGGCTGTTGAATGTTTCTCACACAATCTAATATTAACCCCCAAGCAGTCCCAAACAAGCATTTTGGACCCAGTGTCTGATTGGCCACATTATAAAATATTTGACCGATACTGTCCATTTCGATTGAGATTATGCTAAACCTACGTAGAAATCTAAGAAACCGGCATGATGGCCAGTGACAACCTGCTAAAGCCAAACCATTCACCACCACCTATGACCTGAATAAATAGGACCTGCAAACGTACCCTGTGACCTTTTTGTCACACGGTGGCGCTACTTGTCAGTGGTGGATTTGATTCAATAACTGGATAGGAGTATATACTATGAGGTTTATGTCAGCTGCCCACAAAAATTTACACAATTGCGTCTTCTAACGGGCCCTCAGGGCGCAACCTCGACACTAAATTCCTTTTGAAAAAGGTTGCGGCGACTGAAACCGCCCCCCCCCCCGGGATCCGCTTCTGCAAAGAGCCTCCATTTATAACATTTAATTAGCAAAAAATGTCCCCGTCTGGTAAAAACTAATGGGAAAAAAATCCATTTAAAAAATCCGGCGTGTATACCTGCAGGGTCAAAATACACACGCCTCTGGTACAACATGTTACCACCTTTATACCGGAGTCATAATAGATACCCGTATTCACCAAATTATGTTACAAAGACGGCCCTTTTACCACATATATATGCTCCGAGGCAAGAGTGGTTAAGGCAGTATCATACCTCACTCTTGTGGTGCTCTTGATGTTCATATAAAACTGATCTCCCGAAAAAAAGGACCGTTGCATACGATAAAAACTAAAGTTCATTTATTTTCAGTCTGGGCTCAGTCTTGTTTCGCGATAAAGCAGCAGAGTATAGGCCTATAACCATCCGTACAATGTATGGTGGTATGTTGTTTTTATTTTATTTTTAACTATTTAAGGTTTATGTAAAAACTGATTTGTCTAAAACAGAAGCACCTCCGGTAACATTCCGACGCCTAAACTTGTACCCAGTTTTAAGTTTCTCTAGAAAATAAACAGTGGCATGAGATTTATAGGAACAAATATATATATACATACAATAAATACCCTATATATATATATATATATATATATGTTATTCGGACGCAGTTTTCCCTGTTTGCAGCGACGCCTAACGACAAAGATTTTGACAAACTTAAAAGTATATTTTTACTTAAAAAATTTAAATAATTGGAGAATTTAAACGGGAAAGGGTAAAATATTCTTAAAAATATTTAATTTATTTACAATACAAAGCTACTATCAGGTACTGCCAAAAGAAAGAACCACCATTTGTCGTTGACCGGGAAAAAATATTAATACCTGGGGAGGGAAGATTTTCTTTTAGTAACAATATCAATGAAGGGTAATTAATCCTATTGAATTACTCGGACTCGATAAACTCGGACATTTTTTGGGAGGCCCTGTTTGTAGGAACAGGGTCTAAGATAAAACTAACTCGGGAATATATAACACAATGTTCTCTTTAAATTAGTGGTTAAAAGTAAATAGTTTTTTTGTGAACACTTGTAATTTTTAGAATTTCTTGACAACATTAAATTTTCTTCAGTTGTGCTACCATTTATAAATTCTTAGTTCGATCGGGAAATAAATGCGGTTGTCCAGCGTTACCAAATATCTCGACACCCGCTGCAACTGTCATTTGTAAACATGTTTATCATGTTATGAATATGCAAAAATTAGCCTTTGGTAGCGCTGTCTATTCTGACCAACTTTATGCGCACTTAATTGGCCCTTATCCTCTTTATCAAAGACTAGCTGGTAAACCCCGTTACCAGGCTTTTTATCGGGGGGGGGGGGGGGGGGGGTAGCAATTTTGGCTCATTCTTTTATTCTAAGTTAAAATAAAATATAAATTTTCAATTGGACACTTTCTCAATAAGATATGAACAACGTTTTCAGATACTATGTTTTTGACCGGTTCCACAACTGCGTTCGCTCCCGGAATAGAAATCTGAGACCTTTGGACAGAATTTCCGAAACTTTAAACCATTATCGGGTCACATGTGAACTGGTGCCAAAATATTTTGCGTTGACCTCTGACCATTCCTCTGCAGTGCGTCCATCTGTGCGTCTGTTTTGACACATTAACCCACATATCTTCGGACTCTTTGACCAATCAGGCTAAAAATATTGCATGAATGTAGCACTTTTATAGTTTATAACCTACACCAATAATGGTGGCGCCACCTGCAACCAATTTTGCACAGCGTCCATCTGTTCATCTGCTTTGGGTTAAAATCACTCATATCTCTGCAGTGGTTTGACTTATCCACATGAAATTTTGCATGTGTATACATCCTGGGTAGCTTTCTTGATTTTATGACAGGTGGTGCCACCTACATTCACATTCAGGCTGCAGACATCCAGGCATATATGTCAGGACTGGTTTGACGTTTCCTCCTGAAAGTTTGCATGAGTATAGATCTCACATGGCTCTTTATCATACGCAAAACTGATATCACTACTCGCAACCTTTTTTTGCACAGCGTCCGTTTGTTTGCCGTGGGATAAAACCACTCGTATCTCGGCAATGGTTTGACTTATCCACCTGAAATTTTGCATATGCAACAGGGCCTCCAAATAAAAGTTTAATTTCTTGCTCAATTTTTCAGCATTTATTTTCAGAATAAAAAAAAATTAAATCCTTATTTAAAGGGGAAAATGGGTCAAATTTAAGGGACTGATTTTACAAATATGCTAATAATTTCGAATATTTACAAATTTCTGGTATATAATTGAATCTTGACCAAACAAAGTAATATCCCTGAGGGAAAAGTCTCTACCTTCAACAATTATCTTGTTAGGTAAATATGTTATATGATTTTTGACCAAGAGCATTAGGTTTGAGCGCATAAGTTCAAAAATTTACAAATATTGACCTAATTTCTAATAAGTACATACAGGAAAATTAATGCAGGAATGGTTATCTTAAACAATATTATAATAACACCAGTGGTTTTCATAGTGGTCAGCTTTGAAGTGGTTATTACTGGGAAAATTATGGGTTTTCCTTAAATACTACAAGGAAGTCACAGTGCCCCAGTTTTCGATTAGGCAGGAGAACTTGAGGACATAAAACTGTATGTAAAATTTTGGATTTGTAGGTCCATTGGTTTCAAAATATGCCCTGTTAATGGACGGCCAGCTCGACGGAAAAAGGACCATCACTTTAGCTCAAATGATGAATAGCCAGATGAGCTAAAAATGCGTCATTAAAGCGAAAGAATTAAAGAAAAAGGTTTTGATACATGAAGAAAATCTTTTCAGTCACATGGGTAGAAAACATTTTTACTTTTAAAGGGGTCTATTCCGATATATTGATCACCCCTTTAATCTTTTATAAAAGTATGCAAGAAAAGGCCAATCCTATCCATGTGTGTGTGGGGGGGGGGGGGGGGGTACCTTAACACACTCAACAGGAACATTTGGCGCCAAGTCGCACGAATCAAAGGGCATTTTGCAACGAACTCACCAACTTAGATCACATATTTTCGGTTTGTCATTAATGGCGGATGTTTACTAACAACTTGTAGATAAACAAGCTCATACATCCGTCAATGTTTATTATACATCCGTCAATGTTTATTAATATGTACGCAGGGTAAGCCAGAAATCTCAAACATTCTACAGATATCGGTTTAACGGCAACAACCTCCTCCGTGTGTAACCGCCGGGCTCATTGCGCCACCTACTGGTCAAGATAGTTACAAAAAGAAATGTGGACTTTTATCAAATTTGTTCTACTCCTGAATAATTCTTGACAGAATATAACATAAAATAAATAAATATATTTTTAGAATTTTATTATCTTCTTTTAAAATTTAACTTAAACTACTCAATTGGAGAGCTGCTGTTATACTGAAATAAAGATTTCATTCAAGGCAGAAACATTTCCTCTTATCCTTAATATATACACAAGGAGATCTCGTTACCATGTTTGGACTCGCCTCGAGACTCGGATGGTTTATTAAATTCGGGGACTCGAGACTCGGAAAATTTTTAGAGGGCCCTGCTCCTACAAGCAGGGTTAATTACAAGACAGAAAAATAATGCCAAGCACATTAATTGATTTGGAGCTGACCCTTTCAATGTTATACACCCATGTCCCATTCTTGTTACAACCGTCAAACAAGGCAGGTTGGACGCCACGTGTTACCAAGGAGCGCCAATCGATTTTTGGAGTTTATTCAGTTGCCGCAAAAAGGTCTAATTATACCATGTTTATTTAATTAGTTCTTTTTGTAATGTAGATGCGTGTTCACATTCCTTCAACAAGTGAAAATGACACGCTTATTCTCGGCATCCACGATCTGCGAGTGGAAGACATGATGCAATATACGTATACCTAGAAACTCAAAATGAATTTTCATGTAATTTCTCACAAATAGTAAGTGACTTGCTGTTTGTACCAGCCAAATCCAGTCACCGTCCAATAACTAATATGATTGGATACCTTTAAAAATCAAAGTGTTGATCAACAGTAAAAAAAATCCTGGCCAAATTTATGTTTACACAGCGTGAGATGAAAGAAGAGCACCACGGGTCACATACATCTCCCGCCGCCTAAACATTTAATTGATTATTCTTCGATGTTTAATTATGCCCACAGACAGTGTGTTTCAATGTTTGCTAAGATTGATTTTTTTTTCACGTTCAGATCCATTTTATTACTGTGGCTTTCCATCCAAGCGGGAAAAGGCGGGTTTTCGCACTACATTTATAGGAAAATAACATTACACGTTAAATGCTAAAAAGAGTACCGAAACCATCCAAAGACTGCGATTTAAAGCTTGAATTTTCATAAGGTTTATACACCTGCCCCTTATTTGTCTCGATATTTAAGTCCCACCCTCTTGCCTCGAATCCTGTACCTGTCCCTGGCGGGTTATTCAAGATGTGTAAAATTACCGGTATATGTATATTGGTCTCATATAAAGTATACTTTAACTTTGGGGTCTGGGCGAGCTTAGTACATGATGCACTTTTCGTGTGCAAGAAAATTTCAATAATACAGGCTTATATATATGTTCTAGTACTTTTCAAACAAACCCGTCACACAGCCAACACTTTCAAGGCACTTTCAATCTCCTCTCCTTTCATTTACTTTCTTCCCAGATGTGTTCATAACCCATGTCACAGAATCTTTTAATTTTATCATATACATCAACAATAAAAGGTTTTGTTTATCACCAGAAGTGAACGGACTCTTTGGCGTACCCCTTAAATGTCACTTACAAAATACATACTTTATTTACATTATTAAAGAGAACTTGGATGGGTAAAATACCATTTTACCCGGTATTTTACCCTTTTATTCTGTATTTTCCAGATCACACCCACCCACCAACGAAAAAGAACCCACACAACTTGCGTAACAAACAGCGGACATATTTACATCATTTATTCATATAAAGCTAAATCTACAGCGATTTTCCTGCTACACCTACAAACTTGTATAAAATTTAAATTATCAAAGAATAAAAAACGTACACAAGTCATAAAACAATATGTGACTTCATTATTTGGCTGTTCGGCTCCGGTGCAAACACTGACCCTGTTATAGTTCACTCTGCTGCCATCTGCCGGCGGACTTTGCATTTATAAAACTGACATCCGTCTGATCAAGAGACGCAAGTTAACTTTGGTGTGGACCAAATATTGAATCAAAATTATACCATTAGTTGACAGGTATCATTCACTGCCACATCCACTCGGCCTGAAAAGTACAGCAGTATTAAAATACATAATTTTGTTCATACATCGTTTTCTTGGAATTCAACAGGTACATTTTGAACACCTTCATGTCAGGTTCGTCTGCCGACATTTGATTGGCTACTGACTGGCGAGGAATATTCTGAATGGTCATTGATACTCGTCACGTGACAATGAAAACTCATCCAAGATTACACAAATCCCATCATAATAACTGAACTTTACATAAAAAGGAATTCCTGAAAACATGTACAGAAAACGGTATGGATATAAAACTATACCCTTCTTCTTTGTAATTCAATTTTCTTCCAAATTAGACCATGCAGTGTATAGAAGTCAAGCGTGCCGGCTTTATGATGTCACTGTGATGCCAAATGGCGACACCTCTCCCTAATTCCCTGCATGGACTCTTCCAAATAAATGGAAGGCAATGCCCATTTACAGCAAGAGGGTGGGTGCAGGTTTAAAATGATATGATAACGGCTTGAACCATGATATGACAACTCGACAAGAAGCAATAACAAGATAGATTCCATTGACATTCAACAGTGTATATATATACACAACATACACAATAAATAGAAATATACACAATTAACTTATCTTGTACACCCCTTGATTCATAATAAACTGATCTTCTACACCCCTTATTTCCGATGGACTCGTCTGTATATATATCAGACGACTCATTAATATTAATTATCAATAAAACACACTCTGTACATAATCAAATGTACAATTGTCCGAAAAATACAAATTTTAACTTTAAAATAACATTTAACAGGACTTTAAGAAAATAAACCTAGCTTCCTGGGCAATTAATACAGTCTATGACCACAAATCAGTGCTTCAATGTTCATTCGATAATGGCTGAATGATTTGGGTTTCCTCAATCTAAATCCACACAAAGAAATTCTCCTGATTGTACGCTTGTCCAATATGTGCTGCCCCCTATCAATGAACTTAGTACTAACCCACCCACTCCTAGGGCCAGAAGATCCATATTGACAAAGTTAAATCATTATTTTATATATTTTCTCAAGTTTGTAGATCTGACACACTACAAGGAAAAGACTAACAACGTCTCGACAATACCATATCAGTAAGCTACAGCACCACTGTATAGGATTTTTGATTAAAAAAAAAAAATAAAAAAAAAGTACATTAAGTTTCCATGTCCCATTTTAGTTAACTTTTAACAAAAAAAAAAAAAACAAAAAAACACTCGAGTTGGTCTTAACTGTTGCAAGAATTTCTAGAAGAAAACATGTTTTTACCTTATATATGCTAAATAATATATGGGCCTGAAAATGAAATTTTAACTTTTACTATAAAATGGTAACATCGTAAATTGTAATATCCTTGGCCTCATGCAAATTCATTGTGCTAAACCCTTTTCTATTTATGTAACGATAGAAAATAAAAAGTCATGTCAAAATTAATCAATAATTGTGTGAATGCAAAGAGAGATGGATCCAAGTAAATAATCAGAGCAGCATTTACTACGAAAAGCTATGTCGCGATTTTGTCACTTTTACATACTTCATGCTCTGATGATGATGTTTTACAAAAATTAATGTAGACTGGTCCCTCCCCCAACTCTTCTAAAGGTGCAAGAGGCCAGTCAAAGCACTATTAATTGTGACCAAATATACATCCTGACTAAAATCTAATATTTGAAATAAAAAAAAGATATAAAAAGGAAGACGTCATTCACACTAACCTCAACTCATTTGCATAAAGAAATCAATCTAATACAAAAAATGTGTCCCACAAATCATTGGTCATATGAATACATTAATATGCAAATCATGATTTGCATACATAAATTCTATAAATACAAATATGTTCCCAATGAAATCCTGATATGAATAATGATCAAGCTATGGCCTGTTGTGACCTACTTGCATAAATTATCATAATCTTACCATAAAAACACTAAAAGCAATACAAACTAAAAACTTATTCTTTGCAGTATTTTTTTCACAAATGAAAATGTTTGTGCACTCAGATCCTTTTTGATATACAGCCTTCTTAAACAATAAATGATTTCCTGGTATTAAATTCCCCAAGGAATGATCAGTCAATACAATATTCTGGCATATCAAAGCATTTGTAATACCAAATATGATTACCCAGTAAACATATACTGCATCATGTTACAGTTGTGGCATTGATGTCATGGTAATTATTATGTCACAATGGTTACCATGGCATTTTGGCCCTCAGTTTGTACTTATCAAAACAATATGTTACTGAAATGGTCTCTTATAGTGTTGACAATTTTATCTTGTAGCTGCTGTATCAGCTAATTCAGTTGCTACTGTCTATATTTATGTATTAATGACATTTAAATATATGTTTATATATTTATTTATCCAAATTTTCCTTAAGTGTTAAGGTTTTGACAGGCATCAAATGCCATTATTGTTTTATAGCTCATACAAGTTCTTTTAAATGAAAATTGAACTTTTGACATAATTCAAAATTTGGTTGATTTTTTTCCCTAGAAAAGCCAAGGTAAACAGGCTGCCCTATAATCAGTTTTCAGTTGTTGTATTCATCCAAACATTTCATCTTTACAAACTAGAAAACAAATTTTTTTATCAGTTTTCAGTCGGGTATATTTAAGCTATTGAAGCTGTTTATCTGTTATGAGTTTAATGTGATTTTTTCAATAAAAATAATAAAATATTTAAATGCAAATTGCACTCTGTGTGGATAATTTTGATTTTTTGCCATATGTGGTGTAAAATATAAAGAATTCCTTGGGAATCTGTTAGTGAAAAATTATAAATACTAAGCCATGTTGTACAGGAGAACAAAATTATATCCAAGTACTGATGGCAATAATTTTAAGATGATAACACTTTAATTGGAAAGAACATTAGGACTCTTAGGAATGAAATTACATCTGATAATAACCTGCCTAAATTATAACATTCGTCTTCACAGAACTTACTGTGGTACTGCTGTAGCCTAGTGACACCTGCAGGACATTATCCGTATTACTGAATGACTGATAAATTTTCAGGCATGTTGCATTTTTTTTCCTTTCTACTCTTTTCATTTGAATACCTTGGAGATATGAAACTCTCCCAGTTGAAGGAAAGATATATATATTTTTGTATTCTTACATTAAAAACTGTCCTCAATCTTATCCAAACTTAAAACCTAAATAATCAGTCATCAAATGCTGACACAGTAACAAAAGAGTACTTAAATATAATTTAAAAGGCCTTAGTAGCAACTAGTGCAATATAAATGTACAGGTTTACTTGATCTATCATAATGAACATAAAAAAGTGAGATTTCTAAAACAAAATGAGCAGAGTTAAGTCTATTACAGATAAACCTACGGGAACAAGTCGGATATTTGACCGAGGCACTGTAATGTAAGTCTGGTGTGAACTAAAAGATCTGCATCGTCATGACAACCAAGAACCATAGGATTTTTAGACAGATGTTTCGGAGTTCAGTCTAAGGACAAACTTGTTGTGTTTCGCTTCGATAATATCCTCTGTTAGGTTAAAATGAGGCAGTTTCCTAACCATAACCAGCAGCGATACATCACCTTGTCGTAACTGAAATACGGTGCCATCAACCGCAGCCCGGCTCAACAAATGGTCACACACTAATACCCATGTTTCTGTTTGTTTCTTGGCTTTATCGTTCCAGACTACGGCACCCTGGGACATGTACTTTTCTAGAAAAGCCTTTGGGCTCATGTCATGACTGATGCACACAGCAAGATGGTCGATTATTCCTTCCATCGTATAGCGGGGCTGTTGACGCGTTATCCGTAAATACTTCTGCATGGCCCGAGCCATGGATGCAAATATCGTCTGGGCCGCCTGTTGTGGATCCATAGGAATCGCTGGGCCTGTAAGAATACAATAATTGTGGTTAGAAAATGGACAGGAAGTAACATGATGGATTAATGGTTATATAATATCACAAAGTAAGACAATGGTCTTGTGATTAAACAATGGTCATAATTCATATGGTCTAAAATCTTAAGCTGCTATCAATATGAGCATTAGGTTCCCATTAAATGAAACAAAAGTAAGCGTTTTACTGAAGTCCTTTGAAAATCCTTATAATAACTCAGTAAATAGAAGAAAACAATCAGAGAGAGCACCATTAATAAAGTAATTTTTTTTTAGTGAAGAGAGAAGATTTATACAAAGATTTCAGTTATGAAGCATATCAAAATGATCTTAGAGAAACCCATTAAAAGCATATTTTCTTCATTATTTTTTTTATTTTCTTAAAAACCATAAAAACAGGAATTGTCCAATTTATTTTAGTGTAAACCATAGCAGCCTGGTTGCTATGGATATATCATGACGGAAGAACTGACCCTGCTCTTCCTGCATGCGCTTTATGTGCGTGAATGCCTCCTCTGCAGCCACTATGAGTCTTGCCTTCCTCTTGCGTACTCTCCGATCATACTCCTGCTCCTCGTAAAATCGATCATTATGGCTAGAATCTCTTCGTCTGGCTGCCGCAGCAAATATAGCCCTGGATCTCCCACTGGCAGTCTGGTTAGCGACGCCATCAACATCGTATATTTTAAACCCTGATAATTTTTGTAATTTGCGGGGAATATGTTCCAGGTATGGGTTATACACCTCAAAGTCTTTATAATATTGTTCCAAACACCACACTGCCAAACGCTGTATGCTTAGCTGCCCAGCTGTGTACGAGCGTGAAATACCATCCGGGGATCGCACAATTTTGATGACATACTGCGGTTGAAGCTGACGTATTTCAAGCAGAACGATTGACAGGTAATGTATAAACAGCAAAGCATCGACCATCTGTCCTGCGAATAATACAATACTGTGGTAATCATCTTCTGGCTTCTGCCAAATCCGTACACCATAGAAGAGCCAAAAGGCAAAGGTCAGTACGAAAATTAAGAAAAGTACAAGGGCACGAAATATAAAAATCCTTGGCATTGTGGCTTTTGGTTTACGGAAAAAAAGTCCCCAAGTGCCGAAAAGCAGTATGAGCAATTTGAAAGCAAAACTAATAAAGAGACCTTCGCATTTGGTCGTGCACTCTTGTTGTTTCCATTCCCGCAAGCCAAGTTTTGGCAGGATTACCATGGCGATGGGTGAAAGGAAAGCGATAAATCCGAGCGCTCCGGCCAGGATGGAGCCGATGTAGCGGGCACAGTTGAAGCCAATGCTCTGCTCCATGTCCTTAGTCATGCGTGACACGTCTTCCATCGAGAATGCGGTCTCGCTTGTTGTCCCGGTGATGGCCGTTGTTGTCTCCCCTGAGGATATAAACAGTTATCACATTGTAAAATATAAGGAAACACTTATTATTTCCATTTTAAAGAAAAAATTATTTAAATCTCTAACGGTAAATAAATGTAACAGTCAGCTCTGAATTTACAACCTACTTGTTGGGTAACATGTCGTTATATTAATATAACAAATCTGTAATATCATTAACTTTTAAACACTGTATTACATTAAAGAAATATTAGATATGAACAAAGCATTTATCAAGTCATAAATAAGGGAAAAACCTAAACCATTGGTACTCAGGTTGTAATAAAATGCAAAATACTCATACTGTTAAAAATCTCCACTGATTTTACAATAAAGTCATTAGTCTTGAGAACTTATAATGCCATTACAAATACCACACTGCCATAAATAATTTTCTTGAAAAGATCAATTTTCTTCCTCCACCCCACAGTTAATAACTGTTGGATATAAACCACAGGTAATGGTTTGGTATCACTTCGGGACTATCAGAATGCCAAATCTGACATATTTTATCTGACATATTTTGAAATCCCTGTAATATAGAAGATTGTTGATACATGTGGTAGCAATTTTGTTCAGACCTGCCAACAGTTTTTAAATCTGAAAATCTTAATTAATGCAAGTGCCTTCAATGTCTCTCTTCATGAGTGGGACCCAGGGGCCAACCTGAGTGTCCTGGTGGAGTCCCAAGGGAAATGTATTGACAGGGGTCCAGGGGGCCTTCCAAACTCCTGACTTTTGAGGATTTTAATGGCATAAAATTAGCAATTTTTTTTATAAGGAATACTTGCAAGATCTGTTGATTAGCAAAATTAATATGTTTTTATTTTTCAATTTTCTTCATATTTTCTTCTGGCAAGGTTTAATTGCTAAAAATCAAATTAAACCTGAATTAAACATTACTGATGGCAGGTCTGTTTTTTTTCCTGCCAAAGTTTTCCACTCAAATTAATCTCATTCTCACAGATCCCAGAATTACTATGAGACAGGAGACAAATCTATGCAGAACACTGCCAAATATTTTTGAACCTACCCCAGTTGTCATCTTGAGGAAGTATCTGAACTTCAATTCTCTCCTCCCCCTCCAGCTCATCACCTGACTGTCTCACTCCCACAGCGGTGGATCGGTCGTCTTCCGTGTCCATTCCTCTGTCGCTGGTGGGCCCTCGGTCAGTATGGTTGGACTGTCCTGGAGGAGAAACAAACAAATCGTTCAAATGAAAAATGTCTTAAATCATAAACTCTGCCATGAATTATTTTGAGCCCAACTATAAATCTGCATTCTAATGAATGCAAGCCTCCATCATATGGTTGTATTCAATTATTAGCCCCATATACCCAGGTTCATTTCTGCATAGGTGACTACACATATGTGAATGTTCCTTGATGACATTCCTGAATCCAGATCATGTAATGGATACACATCGAAACCTTTTTTTTATTTTGGCCTAACATAAGCATGTTAAACTTGTTAATAATTTTAATCTGCACCAACTCTGACCTTATTACTGCAAGACAAATGGACTGACAAATTCAACTGAGGAAATTTCACAATATTTCAAAGGAAGAAAATATGTGAAAATAGGAAAAATTTCCTTTGTTTTATTAATTATATTTTTATACATTATGTATGAATTGGGGAGAAGGACTCAGGTGACAGAATTTTAAGCTGTGACATAAATATTCAAATACTTAAAACTTTCTAGACTCATATTGTTAAGTCTAATAAATCATAAGACATCTATATATATATATATATATATATATATATATATATATATATATAAATATATATATATACACACACACATCTCATGTTGAAATCTTTTTATGCTGGCCTATACCCATGGACTGGCATCCTAACTCTACTTCCCTCATTTGCATATGAGGTCACATAAAAATGCAAGAAGTTCATCAGAAATCAATCATCACCTAGTTTATACCTCAGTCTTGTAAAGTCAGTTTTGTTTTATCTCACGAGCTGCTGCTGTGGTAAATTGCAGTAAATTAGTCTTATCAGTCAGTCACAAAGTGTGCAAACTTTAAAGTGGAATTAAAAAAAACTCTACACTTGTCTGGCATTGGTTTAGCTTTCAAATTGTGGGTTGGGGTTTTAAAATTCAAGTGATTTGGTGGTCATCTGACCATTAATGGTAGGGCATAGTTTCTTGCCTTGAAAGGATGGTATGTGTTCTTTCACATACGTGTGTGTTCTTGGGGATGGGCAAATGAAGAATCAATTAGATTTTGATATGGGTCCAGCTCATTATCCGGATCCAGGAAGTATATTCACAAAAGTACAGTGACATATGCCTGGTTGAACATGGGAATGTGAGCAAAATAAGTGAATGCAAACACATGCTCAAAAACATATGCACCAATGAACCTGTGGAGGCTGCATTCTTGAGAATGCATATTGCTAGTGCAAAATGAATTTCCCAATCCCAATATACATCTCCAAAGTCTTTCTGCCAACATGCAATAACATCACCTATATTTTTCTTGGGAGGATGCTTGTCATCTCATATCACGTCCCGCGTGTGATTTAAATTCGAGTGTTCACCTGACTTTACTGGGTTATATCAAACCCGGTAGTTCTGCTTGTTAACATCAATTCTCCACAGCGGCAGCTCATAAGATGACACACAACCTGAGTCATACTGTGCTGCCAGCAACATTGTTACCCTGCAGGACTATTTGTTATTTTATTTATATTCAGTTGTCATCTTCAGAAACTTTGTCGTATTTTATCAGTTTCCTGTTTTTGGCCCACGCTGACCTGTCATCCTGATGAACATCAAAATTGATCATACGTGAACAAAGTTTGTTTCACTTTTTTCTTTTCAGATGAGTTTCAATAAAAATATAACACACAGGAATGAAAAGACTTGGATATAATTTGGACAATTGCCCGACTCATTGGTCATGACTTCAAGCGGACTTTCCATAAATAAACTATGAAACAAGGAATTTATCTCCTGCACATATCATGATATTTTGTGGTCATCCTAGCTTATGAAAACTACTTGTTAAATCAATAACTGAAATTAGGCTGTTATAAGTTAAGCCTAAACATGCAAAAATAAGTGATGATTTTTGTCACTTCATTAAATTTTCACCAATTTTATTATTGTTTCAGGAAAGGTGAATGATTCAATTGACCTATATCCACCACAGCCCAAATGCTCCGCCCTTTTAACTTATTATTATAATGAGCCCCCAAAACGCCTCTACACATATGGACTTCCATGCCCGTGGTAGCGAGAGCTGATTATAACATAAAAATGACGTCACAAAGGGCGATGGCACATGAAGTCATATTGACTGACGTCATCAACTAGAATCACCTGACCATTGTTTACTATATCGCAGTCACATATGAACTGTGTTGCAATATAAATTGGATTATTTGTCCCATACGAATTATGTGCCAGGTAAGACATTATTCACTAGGTAGTCGGAGGGATGGCTCCCGCAACCTATAGCCTAGAAACTTTTATACTCTCTCCTTCTATAATAAAATATCCAGGAAAAACATGACAACATAGGTACTGGTATTATTCACAGACAACCCGTGTTCTGTTTGACAATGCTCAGTCAAATTATGCAAAATTTTGTTTTTGTCAGATGATTGACACTTTACAATGTTTAAGGTCACCTGATTGGTTGCTCCTTAGTTCCATGCTTATGTTTATTCATTGAATGAATATGCGATTAAGGTCGCATAGAGTTCACGGATAGGTCAATTACACAACAGGCTGGATGGAAACCTGCCTGGAGAATTACAAATTATAAATACAATAATGATACATCTTTATGACATAAAACTACACAATAAAATACCTGAGTGTTTGTGGCTTGATCTGTGAGAGTGGCGCCCCCTGTGGTGGTGGTGCCTGTTGGCCTGTGAGTGGTTCGACCGCTCACTGCGACCTGATCGTACCGACTCGACATCCATGTTTTTGCTAAATCATGTCTTGTACCTGGAAGCATAATATATATATATATATATATCAAATATAGAAAATACAATAATTACATACTCAGCAACAACCATTTTATTTACAAGGAAAATTGTAAAATTATGGGTAACATTAATATGCAAAATAAGATGCAATTAGCTTTATGATCCTTACCTACAAAAAAATTTTTTTTTAATTTAAAAAAAATTTAATTATCAGAAATTGATGGATCCCCAATATCTGCATGATTTAAAGAAAATATGATTACTTGTGAACAAGTTGAGTCCTCTTATACCTACAAATATAAAAGTAATCATGTGACCATCAAAGGGCAGGTCACAAAGGTATAATAATAACAATGTATCACACCACTAAGAGCAGGAATATTTGGTCTCCTTGGTGACAAAAGGATAAGTTTCATGCATTTATACCTGAAATTTAAGGGGCCTAATCACCGATCTGCCCATTATAAACTAAAAGTTATTCCTTGGAGCTTTAAAAAAATAGGCCAGAAATCATGGATATCCCCGCACACAGGCTGCTTGTTTTGTTTATATTAATGTGCATGTTTATAATATTTGGGGCCTTCCAAAATAAATTCAACAAAGGCATCTTGCAGCAAGTCAGGTAAGCCAGAGCTCTGTAAATGGAGTTTTGTAACAAATGACCTTTGTACCTCTGTATATATATGCAACCTTCCACCTTAGTTTACATGTTTTTCCTGTTTTTCATCATTGCTGTTTATGTTGTTGAAAAACAAGTTCATAAATCCTTCATGAAGGTTTTATGAGAACTTTTCACAACCAAAATTACCCTTAGATCATTAATATGTACGCAGAAGAAGCCAAATATCACATATACTCTTTTCAAAAGGTAGGTGAATGGGCACCTTAAAATGTATTCCATCACAATATCCAAAACTGTACAACATCTGTGGAAGTTTGGTCAAAGGTATACACACCAAAACATACATGCTCTGATTTTATGTGTGCCCATATTGTACACCACATTAGTGTGTTGTGAGTGACTGTGTGTGTCTGTGTGAGTGACTGAGCCCCTTTTAATTTCAGACAATGTCTGAATCAATCATTTAATTTCAGATTAAATTTAATGTCAATCCATATTTTACCCCTTTGCATTTATCCTTACTATTCATGCTGTTTTGCAACTTTGTTTATAATATATTTGTCAATATGTAAACAGTTTTTCGCAAATGTATGCCAACTTGGTCTACAGGTGCCACTTTTTGCTGCAAGGCAACTTAACATCTGCATATTTTTTTTATGAGATTACAGCTTCAGCTTTTCGATTAGTAGCAATTCTGTCCATTAAACGGAAATTATCCATACAATTTTGCAACTTATAATTGTGTCTATACCCACAGACTGCGTGCAATACTACATGTGTTATTTTGCAGTTGATATCACTTATACCCCAGCACCTGGAGCTCAGCGTGTTACATTGGCCCCTTATAGACCAGCACCAAGGCTCTTAAGAACAGTCCATCCCTGTTTGAGTCAACGTCACAGTGATCTTGAGAAGAGACCCGGTGATTGCTAAGATATGGCAGACTACTCTCCTGTGAGAGAGGTAAAACAAACACCGTCCAGACTGGGTGGAGGACTCTCGCGTTAATGATCAACGTTTCAAGCAGATTATTTCTGGCAGCCAGAGGAGTATTAAATCCCATGTTGTTGACACAGTGACAAATCACTGGATTATCAATAATAACAGACACCGAAGTCGGCTGTGTCTCTCTAAATATTGTTTATATTATCCAACTCATTCTATATTAAGTTCTCTCTCCCATGGAGTTGATGTAGCTTGTATGTATGGGATACTTATTCATATGAATATTTTATTATAATGTCTACATGAATTTTCAGCCAATGTTATTAAGGACTTCCATGTGAATATTCATTTCACAAAATATTCAAGTGAACGTGATGTCAAGGTCCTATGTTTTTTTTATTCTTGCCAGGATAATCAACTTGTGAATTGACTATTCATAAAACAATCATTAATAACACTGACATGAATATTCATGTAGACATTGAAATTTTATGATTCTTGGAAACACTCAGGAACAACTTTAAATAAAGTTGAGACCCTCACAGTTATACACAGTGAGTGAATGTATTATTTATAATTGTTGATGTATTAATTAGAATAATCACATGTTATCACCATCTATGATGTCACACACCATGTAACTTAAGTTAGGAAAACATCAAAAGCTACAGAAACAGTAAACGTCACCCTCATCTGATTCTGCACTTGGTATATTCACACTTCTGACTCTTGTGCATAGTACAAGTTTCATTCAAAGCCATCAAACTGGTTTTTTTTCCCGATTTTGTGTGATCACACAATAACAGAGACAAGACAGTGCCTGTAACTCCACTACACATGGGAGGAAACAGGCGAGCACTCAGTCAAACACATACATATACCGCCTGGATTATTCTTCATATATATATATATTTTAAATTTTATATATATACTCATTTACTACATTTTCCCTGACATATCTCACCTTCCTATATGAACTGTTTTATCTTTTAGGTAGTGTTTGCATAATATCGTTTACAGATACAGGTAAAAGCTTAAACTCCTTGGCTGAGGAATAATAACCAGTAAAACCTGCAGTCTAGTAAGTAATGCCCACCAAGGTGTCAAAGAGTATTCTTGGAGACATGTTTTAGGCTTTCTGGCCTCCTTTCCTAGAGAGGTTTGCCATCAATCAGCTTAATCTTGATTATATGTAAACACAGATTTAAGGTGACAAACACATGTCAAGGGCTGCCAGTGTCACATTTCAAAAGGCAACAAATCCTGTACAAGGCAGTTATCTTAGACATTTTATATTAGTACAATATATTTCATCTTGGTGCACACAAGCCTGGAAATGAAACTACAGCATGCAAGTTCCCTTAGGATACAGACAGCATGCATGATGGGACAGTTATTCCCCTGAACAGAGCAGAATATGCAGTTGAACCATCTCCATGTGGGCGCCTCATAAAGTGGGCACCTCCATACAGTGGGCACCTCAATAAAGTGGGCACCACCATACAGAGGGCACCTCCATACAGTGGGCACCTCCATAAAGTGGGCACCTTCATACAGAGGGCACCTCCATACAGTGGGCACCTCTATAAAGTGGGCAGTTTTGGCCATTCCATTTTTCTCCTCATTATTTGTTTTGTAGTTATGACCTCCTTACAGTGGGCACCTCTATATTGTGGGCATTTTTTGACAATCCATTTTTTATCTCCTCATCATTTCTTTTGTGGTCATGACCTCCTTAAATAGTGGGCACCTTTATAGTGGGCAGTTTTTGACAATCATGTTTTTTCTCCTTGTTATTTGTTCTGTGGTCATGACCTTATTATTGTGGGCAGTTTGGCCAAGTTATGGGCCTACCCACATTATAGAGGTTTGTACAGGGAAGTTTGTATTCTGTTTTCATGTTTTTCTTTTTTATTTGACTTAAGTATCATAATGTACCGGTACATAGCCTTGTAATCTGATGTTGTCAGCAAGATTTTGGTCAGGGAAATACAAGAGAAGCTCCTCATACACCAGAAGTTCCTTGCCAGTGTTGTAATCCACACTGTTGGGTACCACTCTCATAAGCCCAACTTGGCGAGTTTAATCCAGGTCCATATGGAACACGGAGCCAACTACGACTTAGAAAATTCAACAGTGTTTATTCTGACTTCATTACAGGAGAGTATAACAGAGAAATCATAACAGAATCAAAAAGGAAAAGTCACACCGTACCCGCGACGAAAGTCACACCGTACCCGTGAAAAAAAAAACAAAGTATATTACAGCTGTATATAACAGTCATCGCCAACATTCCTCCCACCTGTTGGAGTGTACTCCAACACCTTTGTTTCAAATTAATCTAAACTTAAGTACACAATAGTTCGCAAAGTACCTAGTCCTTATATACTTCTAAGAGCAGATCTAACAATGAAATATACCTTATTAGATAATGTCTGATATCTTGATACTCAGAAAATCACATGAAAATGAACTTTTAATTATAACATCATATTCAGCGGATTTAAATTTCTAGTATAACCAATTAAAAAGTATTCATACTTTAGTAATACGTTAGTTGTACATCTTGTAGATGCAAACAGCTCTACAATATTGTAGGTCTAATAAATACTCCAATACTAATGACAAGTTAAACAAAAGTCAAGTATATCCAAGAATTAAAGCATGAACTTTACAAATCCAACCTGTTTACAGGTTTAACAACGCGTTCAGCACGCGTGACCTGAACTTCACCAGTTTTGTTAGATTTCTGGTTATTACCGTCTCTGATATCCGGAACATTACCAGTGTTCGAGTTTACATTCTCTGGGCTAACGGCATCCGAAGCACCACTCTGATAGTTTACTTCCAAGTCATGCAGCCTTTGAATAGGACGAGTGAAAAGTCCTTTAGCTGTTTTGAGCTCAGCACTACGGATCACCCCGTCCCTGCCGCGGAAAACCTGAGTTACCAACCCCAAAGGCCATTTCATTCGAGGAACATTGTCTTCCCTAATCAAGACGATACAACCCTTCCTTATATCGCCTTTGGCGACAAACTTGTTGACTGTTGGTGGGAGATTTCTTATATAATCCTTACTCCAAAGGGACCAAAATAAATTGAGCCGCTTTTGACGGTTGGATTCCCTGAGAGTAAGGTCCCGCTGAGTCACTGCCTCTTCTAGTTCAGAGATTGTGGCCTGGAACCCTGCTCTCTTACCTATTAAGAAATGGGACGGAGACAGAGGGGAGACACTTTCCACTTCGTCTCCAACAAAGGTTAAGGGTCTAGAATTAATACAGGCTTCTATTTCCTGCAGTGTAGTGTCTAGCTCCACTTTAGTAAGGCAGCGCGTGCCCAATGACTTCTTCAATGCACTCTTCACCGAGCGCACCAACCGCTCCCACCATCCTCCCCACCATGGAGACCTTGGGATAATGAATTTCCACTTAGGACTATTTGGCCCGAAACATTTCAGCATATGAGTCTCCGCACACTTGAAGGTCTTTGCATTATCGGAGTATATGACACTAGGTATTCCCCTTCTGGCTGAAAACCGCCTCAGGGCTAACATAAAGTCAGATAGATTCAAAGAATCTGTCAACTCGAGGTGCACAGACCTCACTACGGCACAAGTGAACAGCAGAATATATAATTTCTTCTTTGGAAGGTCTGAACAGTAGAGAGGACCTGCGTAGTCGAGGCCAGTTACCGTAAAGGGTGGAGCCTGCTGAACCCTTAAATCAGGGAGGGGAGCTACGGGTTGGTTGCTTGCTTGAGCGTCTATCCTTTGACAGTGGATACACTCACGTTTGACAGTCTTTGCTAGGCGCCTCAATCCGACAATCCAGTAATTGTCCCTGAGGGTTGATATAACTGTATCCACACCGGCATGCTTCAGCTGTTCATGCTGGTGCCGTATTATTAGTTTTGCCAGGTGGCCTTTCGGTATAATGATGGGATGTCTTTCTTCATAAGTCAATTTGGACTGTTGCAACCTACCCTTTACTCGTAGCAACCCGTCTTCCGCTAAAAACGGATTTAGTCTGGCCAACCCAGACCCTTTGTGAACCGCTTTACTCTTTCTAAGGTTCTCAATTTCCGCAATATAAGCTTGTTCCTGTGTGTATTTGAACAAGAGATTCTTGGCCCCTGAAATCTCGCTATGGCCAAGATCTCCCCGATAAACATCTGACGGATGTCTTAAATTATGAACAAACCTCAAAAACCATCCAACAACCCGGATGGCCTTGCTAAATCTGCCCCACCTACTGATCTCAAACGCATTATGAGATTTAGTGTCTGTAATCAACGATAGCGAAGGCAATCGCTCTTGGGGACAATCTTCCACCTGATCATCATCAAGGTGACTTGTGATCGGCTGGACTAACCAAGATGGACCATTCATCCACAAATCTGAGGATATCAAGCTTTCTGCAGAAATGCCTCTGGTCACAAGGTCTGCTGGATTGTCTTTTCCTGGGCAATGCGCCCAACAAATAGGGTCAGTGAGCTCCTGAATTTCAGCGACCCTGTTCGCTACGAAAGGTTTCCACCTACTAGGGTTACCTTTAACCCAGCCCAAAGCCACTGAAGAATCTGTCCAACATTTGTAAACGACCTGTTGGAGTTGGAGTGCATTGAGAACAAATCTCAACAATCGTGCGGTCAACAGAGCTCCTAAGAGTTCAAGTCTTGGTAGGGATATTCTCTTTATGGGTGAAACTCTGGCCCTCGATATGACTAAAGAGACCTCGAATGTACCATCCACCTTGGGAATGCGGATGTAAAGTGCAGCACCATATCCCCTTTCCGAAGCATCCCCAAAACAGTGCAGTTCTATGCCCATCTGATCTGACCAAGGTAAGGTTGTATAACATCTGTGGATTCTCCATGCTCGAATGAGCTCCAAACCTTGAATCCACTGGGAAAACACCACATGTATAGCGGGAGGAACTTCCTTATCCCAGCTAAGACCCAACTGCCATATGTCCTGCATCAAGACCTTTGCCACCATGATAAAAGGGGTGAGAAATCCCAAGGGATCATACAATCTAGCCAAGAAACTAAGAACTACCCGCTTGGTAGTTACCAAATCTGGTGGAATTGTGACTCCATCAAATGCAAAGTCATCAGTTGCAGTTAACCATTTCAATCCGAGAATCTTGACAGAATCAGAAACCAGATGCTTTGCACCAAATTCCTTGAAAAACATCTCCTTGACTATTTTGTTGTTTGATGTGCATTTTGCCAGGGGCATGCTAGCATCTAAAAGGACCCGGCTGGCTTCTTGAAACAATGCACAAGCTTCATCATCAGTGTTCGCCCCAGAAAGCCAATCATCTACATACAGATTCTGTTGAAGTTCCTCTATGGCTCTAGAAGGCGGATATCTAACAAGGTGGTATCTAACGGTGGCATTCAACAAGAATGGACTACTCTTATTGCCAAAAGGTACCCTGGTGAACCTCATGGATTTCACTTCACCATGGTGGTTCCAAAGAAACCGATGAACATCTTGGTCTTCCCTGCGTACCTTGATTTGCAGGAATGCTTTGGTTATGTCTGCGGTCAAGCCTACCTTCCAACGTCGAAAGCGCAAGAGAATTTCAACCAAACTAGGAATGAGGGATGGACCTGCCTCCAAACAATCATTTAATGAAACACCATTAAATCCGGTAGACGATGCATCAAATACCGGCCTGACTTTTGTGGTAAGACTAGACTCTCTTATAACCGGGTGATGAGGCATATAGTACACAGGGTTTGAAACTACCTTTTCCTCTGTAGGTATCTCTTCAATGATGCCCTGATCCTGCATCTCGACTAACACCTCATCATAGCTGCTCTGTAACTCAGGATTCTTAGCTAATTTCCTAGATAGATTATTCAGCCGAATTTCAGCAAGCTTTTCATTGTTCTGAAGTCTTGCTGACCCCAATGGCACCTTCCATGGAAGGGCAACCTCATAACGTCCGTGAGTAAAACGGACAGTATCCCTAAATTGGGTCAAGACTGGATCTTCAGGACCAGAGTCCTGTGACTTTACAGAATCTATTCCGATTGATTCAAGATCCCAGAAATTCCTTAAACTGCTGTCCTGAATATCCGTTAAACACAACAACTGAGGTGAAACGGAGAGGCTATGAGCGTGACTCACCTGATCAATTTTACCCGATACTACCCATCCAAAAGCAGTATCTTGGACTACAAGACCTTCTGAGAGTTTAATTATATCCTGCCTGACCAAGTCCCAGTATGAATCAAGGCCAACCAAGATATCTATAGACATCTCCTTACCTTCAAATTGGTCTGCCAACATCAGTTTGTTCATTGACTGTAGCACATCAGGTGGTATCTGAGGGCGATACATGGGAGCGCTGATCGTCTCAATTTCAACTGCATGAATAACTTCCATGGCCCCCTGTTTATTCTGCAGCTTAAGCTCATACACGTCATGGGATGAATTTGACCTTGGTTTCTTATCCCCAAAAGCTGCATAGGACACATATTTCCCAGATACCCACCTTGGTCCTACTTTATGCACAAGAGAACTAGATACATAAGTAGTATCTGACCCAGTATCGAACATCAGTGTGGCCCTTACAGTGCCCTTAGCCCCATGTACCAAAACATTAGTGGTTTGAAGTACTGTACTTCTATGTGCAGCACACGATACACGAACATGTGAAACAGAACCTTCCTGTGTTTGTTCTACCTCTGGTACCTGACATTCAACTGTATTCTTAGAAATATCTCGTGTTTTGACATTATCATTTGTGATACCTTTGCATAACAATTCATGGTGCCTACCTCGACACTTGGCACATCTAGCAATACAACCCTTGGCCAAGTGCCCTTTACCTAAACACCTGAAACAGAGTCCCAAATTTTGCAGCTTCTGGTGACGCTCAATGATGGACAGTCTCCAGATCTCTCGGCATCTCTCAGAGCTATGACCTTTCCCACAAAAGGCACAACTGTATTTGGCCGAACCTGTGGCTGTTTGGAGTGCAGAGGCAGTAGCTATACGTGGTTGTACAGCTCTTTTCTCTTCCGCCTTGATTTTGTCATCACCACTCCGTGTCATTCCCTTAAACACCTCTGAGCGTTCTCTCCTGTCAATCTCCGTCTTAAGAAAAGAGAGCAACCACTCTAAGTCTCTCTCTTTGCCCTCTCCATTGCGGGCCCATTCCATGCGAATGTCATTGGGCAATCTTGACAATATCAGCGGTGTCATGAAAACACCATACTCTTCGCCACGTACTCCTAATGCTTCAAGGCTTCTCACATGTTTCATAAGTTCATCCAGTAATTTCCATAACAAACTGACATTTGAGCCTTTGGTCTGATTTGGTATGGATACATTCAATAGCCCCTGTATGTGAGCAAAAACAATACGTTCTTTACGGCCGTATCTCTCTTCTAATATCTTGCATGCAACGGGATAATTCTCTACTGTAGTGGATAACCCACCTATGACTGTCTTAGCCTCACCATCTAGGAGCGACTGTAAGTATGAGAACTTACTTATAACTGGCAAGTCTGTATCATCCACTAGCGCAATGAAGCGGTCCCAAAACGGCTGCCATTCAGTCAATACGCCTGTGAATTTAGGTAATTCCAAACGCGGCAGCTTTACATCAGTAACACTTGCCGTCTTACTGGACTCAGAGTCCGTGTCCTTTAACAAACTGGCCAAGCATTTTGCCGCTTGTATCCTCGGCTTCCTAATATTCTGCCTGAATTGTTCAGCTTCCTCAATATTGCTCTCAAGTTCATCCGGGTCTATTTCTATTTCAAGTTCTGACTGTGCCTCGTCAACAGCTGCTAACCGCTTATCTAATTCGTCAACAGCGTCCTGTAACACAATGCGATCAACCGGAGTCACCGCCAAAACATCTGTTAACGCCCGTGCGGCTCGAGTAGCCCAGCCTCTGGCTGCGGCCCTTACTTTCCTAAGTCGCTTCAAATTATCCGTGTTGCTCATAGCTGCGTACACTCAAACTCACCACACGACGATTACACAGGATATTTTCCCGGGTCTGACAGGCACCAAATGTTGGGTACCACTCTCATAAGCCCAACTTGGCGAGTTTAATCCAGGTCCATATGGAACACGGAGCCAACTACGACTTAGAAAATTCAACAGTGTTTATTCTGACTTCATTACAGGAGAGTATAACAGAGAAATCATAACAGAATCAAAAAGGAAAAGTCACACCGTACCCGCGACGATAGTCACACCGTACCCGTGAAAAAAAAAACAAAGTATATTACAGCTGTATATAACAGTCATCGCCAACACACACAGTTATTCATGTGGGGCAAACAGACAGACAGTACACTCCAGAAGTCATCTTACCACTTATGGTCAAGACAGTCTGAATACGCAGAAAAATCCTTTCACTCTGTATTCACTCTGTATTTTATAGGAAGAAGCGAAGTGACCACACAGTAGTGGCACCAAAGTACTACTTACTGTGTATTCAAGATCTATCTCTATACAATGATGCAGCATCAATGGGCCATCATTTCATCCTACCACTAATGGTCTAAGCTGTACTGGTGATTTTTATGTAATTTGTATCTAATAATCTCACAAATTTTAAGCAAAAACATTTCAGTACATTTACTGTATCTGTGTTTTTTATGCTAAATAATCTTTCACATTAAAATAATATTTTTTTTATGAAGTATCAATTCTGTAATATCTTCTACCAATTTACTGAACCACGAAACTCTCTTGAATATGAACTGGTATGCATTTTAAAGGCATGACTTGCTGGGATTAAAGCAAATAATTGACAATCCATCCATTTTAAATATTTCCTAATTGGGTAATAAATGGTCCTAACTGAGTATGAGAGATCAAATTTCTCAAAATTAATAATTTCATAATGACAACAAACTATATAAATAATTCCTTCATAATCACCTGCATATCCTCAATTAAAGTAAATAATGAAAGAGCAAACACTGATCTACAATAATAAATGTAACAATAATTTCCTATGTAAATGTTGTGCCTCCATTTACTGGTTCACTGACAAACAGTAATACCATTCTCTTGTGTCTATCATTAAGTAAATGATATATCCACATTTCATCAAGTGACCAGCCAATGTACCACAACAGAAATTACATGCATGCTTGGTCGTACAGGGAAATACAATATGCAGCACACAACTCTTCCCCATTAACTGGCCAGACTGGCTGAATGCACCAATGGTAACAAGTTATATGGGCTGCTTGGAATGGCTTCGTGCTTTCTCAGGGTTTGACAATGTTGCCAGCATAGAGTAACCTGCCCAAGGGACTAGTAACACCAACAAATCACCAGCCCACAAAGGAAACAACAGGTCCTTAAAGCACTAAATCTTCACAAAGTACACGATGGATCTCAGGTTTAATTAATGGAGCACTGTTATTATGAAAAATGGGTATATTACATTGATTATTTAAGTAATACATTATATTAGGGATCTATTTTCTGCATGTTTAATGAGTAACTGGATTTAAAGACCATTGGATTTCCATTTTATAAGTTAGGGTTTCAATAATTTAAATGGATTTGAGTGTTAAAAAAAAAAGTGTTATTCCACTTAAACTCTGCCAATACACATCCCTTTGCAAACAAAAAGCTCTACCCAGATAGATTCTCTCCTGGATGCTCTCCTATTGTGTCACATCTATACCCTCATCATACCATGAAAGGTTATTTTTCCTGCTTTCTCAAAACCACTCATGGGGGTTGCCATTTTGTACAGACACTAACCTCTGTATGCAACATGTCGTATGTCAAAATTATGTTCCTCAATTAGGTTCCTTTAAAACACTAAATTAAATGCTACTTTTTCAGTAAATCTGCTCCCTGTGTACTGATATCAACAGCCTGACCTTAAACTTGTGCACCTGCATACATGTAACAACAACAACAGAACAAGATCCTTAAAGTAGTTTTATTAGCTTCAGATGAGATGACACATATAAATATTGAGCCCTGCATCTGATTTCCCCTTGGAGTCAGCGTGTACTGCCACTGAGCATACCAAATAGAGGGAGTATGTAAATGCCTCCATCATTCATATTCCATGCACAGAACTGGGACCTTCCCATCAACAGGTGTCTGTCCCGGCCCTGACAACCATTACTCAGACTGCTATTCATTACAGGATTACTGCCGGAATTACTGGTCTGGAAGACTGGGGGCTTCATGCTGACCTGGTCACCAGCGGCTGAGAATGGTCAACAACGGCTGTTCGCTGCTTATTCACCAGTCACTCACAGGCTGTGGTGATTCTGGGATCAACATGATTTTCCTAATCACTTTTAAAACTAGCTATTCGACTATCTTTTCTGTAGAATTAATGTAATTATTATCTTATTCTATATACCTGTCCATATTAATTAACTGTAGGTAATTTCAATTAAGAAGTTGTTATCATGCCTATGTGACAGATTCATGGACTCATTTATCTACAAGCAGTAGGTCAACCAAGTACATGCGCTGATGTCAACTGACAAACATTGTTAGGATGAACGTCAGTCTCTGGAAATTGAAAGTGATCAGCTGCAAAATGCCCTTTGTAAAACTGTGGTTCATCTGACTTGCCACCCTAATATTAGTTCTTGTTGTATTTTTTTATTATCTGAGGACACCTACATGAACATTATAAACGTGGACATGAAAAAAGGAAACAGCCTGTGTTTGGTGAGATCTGTGAATCTGGCCCATTTTTACGAAAGGTTCAAGGGTTTATCTTTAGATGTCCCATGTCGGAAAAGGCAATTTTAATACTGGACAAAATACTGGGGTTCTATGCAGGTCCTGAATCTGTATAGGTACCAGGAGGGTATAACAGAGACATATCTCTTATCTCAGACATCTTACATCAAGTCATCTTATATTTTAACACATTATGTTCAGGCTTGATTTTCTATTTGACTGATTTTCATTCCTAATGGGAACTTCTGTTAAATAGTGGTGGAACCTGTCTGTAAGACCACCTGTCTATTAAGACCACCCTTGGGTGAACAAAAAGCATTCCCACTGACCTGTCTATTAGACAGTTTGTGAATGAAGACCATCTTTGGCCAGTCCCATAGGTGGTCTCATAACACAGGTTTCACTGTATGGTACAAATATGATTCTTTATATATATCACATCACTCAGTCCAAGAACTACAGTTAAACTCTTGATAAAAATCAATTTCTGATGATATATTAATATGGTACCTTTGAACAAGATTATTGTTACTTACGGTAACTCCCGCACTTGCCTATCAGCGCCATCTAGTATTCAAACTTTGAACAATTTAGAAGTTTAAGATATCTATCTTTTCAATTAAATGTTATTTTAATCATATTTCAATGCAACGTAGTGAAGCTTTAGGTATTCCTTTAAGCGATCCACTCAAATGTATAATAATAAACAAAGGAATTAGCCAGTTTTAATGCCTTAATCAAACGTTGTGTTTCACTAAATGAACACAAGATGGCACTGATAAGCAAAAGCGGGAGTTACCGTAAATAACATTAACCTTGTTCAAAGGTACCCCACTGTTTAAAATTTCTCTGCAAGGTAGTATGTTTCCTTTGCAACTAAATAACTTACAAAATACTGCAATACTCCCTGTCAAATAAACATAACTATTCATGATGATGTCATTTTTGTACAGGATTGTGCACAAACCTCCCAGGTCCCCTTGGTGGGACTGATTACTGGTCTGGCCCATAAAGCACAATGGGTTTTCCTTGAATAATATCTTTCTCTCCTTTCACCTTATTTGCAAGCTGGTATCAGGGAAGGAAAACAGGCAGCAGGGACTCCCTAAGGGGCTATTTGGACAGATGAGAAAATTTATGTTCAGGGGATGCTGTAAATTTAACTGGAGGTGATAAGGCCACTGCAGAATAGACCAGCAACCTGTTTCAACGTGAAATAGAATTATAACTGGAGTAACACATTAATGTTCTCTTATTGCTTAATTCAAGCACTTATTCTTGCGAGATTTAACACATATTCAATCAAATAACTCCTGATCTGAACAATAAAACACAAAACCCAAGGAACATGCCAAAATGCCATGCAATTTAAACATCAGTAAAATGAATTAATTTTCATAATTCCATGCCCTACACTGATATATGGACATTAATACAATTAATAGTTTTTTTTTTCATTTTCCAGGAGACCTTGAACAAAATTGGTTATATATATGACCATTTTATAAAGATAGAGAAACTTTAGTATCTTTAAGGATAGATGCAGGACCCCTTTGAAGGAAGTCAGGAATAATCCAGAAATTGTGACTTGTTATTACGACATAGAGTAAATCAGTGACGTTCTTTCAAACTTTTGCAAGTCTGCCTTTGATAGTCAGGCAGGGGTTGAACCAGGGACCTTCAATTATGCTTAAAGTAAAAAAAAAAAAAAAACAAACCTACCCCAATAAATAATGTTTAAAGCTTTAGATAAACTGAAAGCTATTTTAATGGTACTAATTCAACGTGACATCCACATTTTTCTCTTAATTTTTTCCTTGATTTTTATTTACATTTATTTTAAATACCGGGCATCCTTGTCTTTCCGTGCAAAGTATTTTACTGTTTTCTAGGACCTAGGTTTATAATAACTAACAATCACTACTTATCATGACAAACACACACAACAGAAAGAAAATAACTCTGGCCTGACACAGGGTTAAAACAGACCACCTCTTTTAAACAGCTCTCAATCTTCTGCAGAGGAGGAACAAAAGATATTATCCAACCAATCCATCAACATCAAGATTGATCGGCTCCCCGACCCGGATATAACAGACTCATTTATATCTTAAATTAAAAGAAGATTACATTTATTACGATGCAGAGAGACAAAAAAGAGTGAATAAAGGAAGGGGGCATGGACAGCCCTGTACATGTGGGACAGATTTGTTTGAAGTTTCAGATGCTAGTTTTAAACATTGTTTTCAAAAGCTATTTTTGTTGCACGTTATGTGTGCTTAATGTTCATGTTGCATCATTGTCATACCAGAGTGTCTATATTTTCCTCAAGGATAGCATTCAGTATCTGTGAACTCATACACTACTCATTATAGGCATTAATAATGGATGGATAGGGCCTAACTGGAGTCATGATACAAGCCAAAATGTCGAATGTACATTAACGGTCATCCATCCTGTTGCATTCATATTGTGGTTAACAGCCAATAATCTTCACATTTGGCTACAAGTGATGATTTACTGCTAAGTATACATGTGAGCTCACAAACCACACTAAAAATGTGTCCCTATGGTAACCAGGCATTTCCTGTATCATGTACGAGTAACTTGTCATACAGTAACAGTGTAGGCCATGCTTGTATTCATGCCATCAGAAATTCCACACACATGCAGAGAAATTTAGCCTTGTGCTGAGATATAACAAAATTTGTAAAGCACATAGTAGGTGCTGTTAGAATGCATACTAAAAAGCTAACATTTGGTCTGGTTTAATTATGTCAAGTGATAGCGTATTTGAAGGCCATAAGGCGTTGTCTAAAATAACAAATATATATAATTTGTTTTTCTCATCAGGCATTACAGTGGGGTCCTAGATCTGAAGAGCTGATGGCACTCTGACACTAGAATATACTTACCATAGACTCTGAAATCTCAAAAGAGCCAAAATGGCACTAATACCGCTCAAACTGAAATACTCATTTTTTTTCAAATATTTATGGCTACCAAAAATTCTACAGTGGCAGCTTAGAACTTGAAACTTCAGTTTCAGTACCAAACATGTTTATCTACATTCCTCATTTTCCACAAATTTTAAATATTTTTACTCCAATGATAAAGACGTCTCATTTTCCAGACTTCTTAGGTTAATGAACATCTTTTTATTTCCTCTAACTTGTTTTAAATTACAGCAAAATCCTTCATGCCTTGAGAAAAATTCATATAGAAAATCTATAAGTTACAACCACTCTTGAATTTGCCAATGACAAACCTAGTTTCACAAAGGAAGATCAACCAGAAGAAATCAGGCCATCGCCAGACAACATATTGACCTGCGTATTTCCCTCAGCCACAGGTCAACCAAGTCATTGGAACAGATTTGTTGTTGGTTCGTAGAATCAATATCCGACTCATCAGGTCCTTCCCTACCCTTCTCCGGCCACCTCGGATCATCACTTGTATTATTTAACCACAACCCAGGATCTGTCTGCAGCAATGGACCATCTCTGACTCATCTGTGTCTGAACTATATTGTTCGCAAATGTTGGTATCAAACACTTGTTGGCCATTACCTTGGATATAGAGAGCTTGTTATCACTACCCAGCTACAGAGTGGAATATTTCAAAACAAAATTTACACAGCAAATATTTTGTTACACCTTTTTGTTGTCTATTTTGTTGCATGAAGGCCATGAAGGTATGATGACTTCAGATGTAAGAATGTGTTAATTGCACAAATGATAATTATAATAGCAAGTGTTTTTGAAGATCATTTGCTATGGTATGAACATGTGGGTACATGTTATCTGAACTGCTTAAAACTAAATTTTATACTTTCTAAATACACATACAGGTAACTTCATATTTATATATAAGCCCATAGAAATACTTGATTGTTGATTTAGGGCTATTTTTTATGTTGTTTCATTTGAAATCAGAAATGCTATCCTAACAGTGCTCACTAAGAATACCATAAACTAGGACAAATAAAGCATATCAATACAAAGTCTTAAGCATTACTAGGAATAACTGGACATGAACAAATGTATATAAATCCAACCAATACCCAAAGGAACACTTCATTTATTTAACAAAATGTAGTTTCTGTCCAGCTACGCCAGCGTGGTGCTGACTCATCCAGTCTGGACTCTTCTCCGCATTTATCACCACGGAAACCAATATCCACGGTAACCAACAAGGACACCAACAGACTTGGGGAGCAGTCAGAATTTTTTAATTTTATTTGTGAAGGGCTGATATGATCTGATGGGATTCTGCTGGTGTTGATGGAACAATTCTCGCTGATTTGACTTCAAAAGGAGGCTGTGTTTGTTTGACTTTTAGTGACGAGCCAGACCTCTAGACAGTATGGTCAGACTGCACCTCCCTTTAGTTCATGGTTATCGCGACTGCGAAAGATCCAATCTTGCTTGAGGGCATTCAGGTTAAACCTCCAATCAGACAAGCCAATCACTGAACAGCTAATACAAGAAAGACAACAAGCCAATGAAAAAAAAAAGACTGACTGTTGATTCCTTTTAGAGTAACATATTTTCTAATTTCTTCAAAACTAATAGGCAGACAGACCACATTCTTTGGTGGAAATCAAAATATGTATTGATCCCCAAGAGCGCAGCTGCTGCAGCATTGATATCTTTGGGGACAAGACTAGCTTTCACAGACGCTATGATTCAGTGTCAGGGGACAAGTCATTATCCTGTTTCCCCAGAGACTTGAATTGATCATCAATCACAAAGCTAAAAACTGTCAGTTCACCCGGGGTTAACTGACAATTTCTTACGGTAATGGGCAGTTGATTTTATATCCTGAATTTCTATTCAAAATGTTCATACTGTGTATGGTCAAAAGTCAAATTTATTTAATGAATGAAATAATTGTTCCTTTAATCTGTATCTAATAAATATTCATATTTCCAGGTCAGGGAATAACAGATGCATACACTGGACTAACAATCCAGGTCAAGCAGGGTTAACAGAAAAATTTCCTGCCCAGGTGAATGGTTGATTTTATATCCTACAGCTCATGAATATTCATTACTTTTCCTTGTTTCTGTCATTTAGACCTCATTAATATTCATACTCCCGAATGGCTATGGGATTTTGGATATTTTTGCATAACAAGCTCATCTGCTCCTCAAGAATTATCTGAAAGATTTCTTGGAGAAACTGAAACATCCTGTACCTCATGAATAGTTATTCTGTCAAGTCACAGGCCACTATTCATGCATTCTAGCTCTATAGGTTTGATCCAATGAAAAAATGTAGTCTTATAACTCAAACTCTCAGTTTATTATGAGCTTATAGACTAATTTCTTTGACTGCTGACCAGCTCCCTTGGGGTATTCTGACAGACATCTTGAATATATGGACAGTTAACATTATAATTTAAATTTATATATTTATATACTATAACTCATTGATATTGATGATGTTGTTTAAGTGTAAGGTCACTAGTCCAATAATCAGTGAAAAAAATATACAAACACTGATACAGAAAATTTCATGCTGATATCAGTCTCTCATATTTACAATTAAAACATTGGCACATTAGTGTTCTGACACATGCAAAATTTCTTTTGTATATACTTTAGTTGGCTTCATATTTGTGAGATTAAAATTTCAGAGGGTTTTATTTTCTCCAAGTCGCCATCTAGTAAACTATACAGATCCTACATGTCAGAATTATTTAATATGATTGCAAAAATCTGGAAGTTACAATCTATGAAAAGCCTAGGGAACATCAAACGAGTATGGAAATTTGAAAAACCTTTGTAAACCAAAAGCTGACCTCAGTATTTCAAAATATGGAATTTTCAGAATAATTCAGTGATGGATGGATTTCCTGTGAGTACTTTTATAACCTACATATGTCATTAATATTCATACTCTCAGGTCGCAAAGGGTCAAAATACACATCTCCTTGTACTGACCAGGAAGGTCTTTGTAATATAAACAATGAATATTCATGATGCTAAATCATGAATATTCATTATTAGGGTTATGTATTTAAGCTTTGTCCCTCTGATGGCAATAATTTAAACAACTAACTTAAGTAATCAACATGTTTGAAGTAGAAGCAAGAGTAATCAAAGTTTTGTTGACAAGTTTCCCATGAAAACTTAACATTTGTCTTTTAAACAAAAAGGACTATGCATATTCATTAATTCAAAATTGAAAAGTCAGAATGGATCATCACCAACATGAATAAAGCTGTGATGTAGGCAAATTGTATACATCATATCTGACTAAAGGACATTTCTGTGAACTAATGCCTGATCTGGGTCTCACTGTGCAGTCTCATGTTCCTCACAGCGGACGTTCTTTGAAAAATCTGACTTTTCCAAAAGCACAGTGGATGGAATTCAATTAGCATCTTCCGGTAATGCCAGGCTATATTAATTGAACAGGGAGTTTGGGGCTCCAGCCTGTCCCACTGGGAGCCACCAAGTAAATGTACTACTCTGTAAAGAAAACATTTTATATAAAGACCTGATACAGGCTGCAGTGATCAAATTACCAAGATCATTTTCATGTTGCTTCTACAATTTTAAGCCTTTTCCTTTCAGTATTTTTTTTGTTTATTTCTTTATGTTCTCCATATTTGTTATGCTAAACTAATGTGGTCCTCATACAGTATAAAAGACAACAAACACACGTGACAAATCCACACATTTGTGGATGAAATTTCTTTTTTTTTGATATTCTGAAGACAACTTGGGATATTAAATATATTTTTCAGCTTTTTAAAGAAAAGTACAGTATATTTTCTTCAAGTTTTATGCTTACAGGTAGATTTTTTTAGCCATGACTCTCTCTAATCCTTCTTCTGGTTAAGAAAAAAAAATCAATCCTTGTTTTGATCATGAATTAATGTTCTAAATCTGAGTTAGTCAAGGAATCAACCACTAGGTGGCACTTAGTGATTTCAGTCAGGCCTAGTGAATTAAAACTGGCTTCTTGTAATGAGACATTCAAAACTGTGTCACTATCATGCCTAGCTAATTTCTACAAGCACAAGTATTACCACACTTTGTTCAAACACATTGCCTTGTTCACAGCACACCAACAATAACACGTTACATCTTTTAACTTCTGAATAATGTAACTTATGTTCTTATTATGCAAACTTCAGATACTGACCATGCACACCACCTCATATATATAATTAAATACAAATATACAGGTACCAAGTATTCCCAAGTTCTAACTGGACCTGTTGCAGGGTTTCCGCCAGGGTTGAAAAAGTGTGTCCGTTTTTACTTTGTGACAGGAAGTGAACCTAGCGTGGGGGCGAAGCCCCCACGGGGGGAGGGTGTGGGAGGGTGTTCCCCCCTCCCACGGTGTGGAAATTTTACAAAATCAAGGTTGAAAACAATGTTTCTGATGTTCTTTTTCAGCTTAGTATCACGCCCATGGAAGGCGTAAAAATATACCAGTAAAACAGTAAAATATTCGTTAGGCCTTCATGTGATGCAGCATGCACGTACAAGTCGTGTCTCCCTGACATATGTGGGCCCACAAACTGGCCTTTTACTTAACTATTCCTTGGAAAGGATTCGCCTAAACATCTGTTTTGGAAACTTGCGCAAACCGAATTGACGAAGATAAATATAATAAATATAGGGCCTGTTCTGCCCAAGCGATGTCCACATTGTTTGTTTTTATTATATCGTGCACGCTTCCTGTGTATCCCCAAGCTATTGACCAATTCAACATACCCCTCCAGGGACTAACGGTTTCCCGCGCTCCCAGATTACCTGCGCCTGGTGCTTACTGCATGATCTCCGCTGACCGGGTGTTCACGATGGGCCCGCACTACAGCCGGCGTTTTGTCAGCTGCTGCAACGCATTCAACGGCCGGCTGCTTTTCTCAAAGTTAAATGACAAAAAATATATATTGCTGTCGCATGCTTTTACTTAAAATTCGTGCAATATCCTTGAAATTTAGTGTGTTAGGCCTACTTGTTATAGGCCCAACATTTGATTCTGCGAAATCCCTGATTGCGATCGTGTCAGAGACGGCCCAATCATTGACCAGCATAACCTGTTTCTGCACGTGTGACATTCAGTTGAATTATTCAGAACTTCCTCGGACGCTATTGGCTGCATTTGCCACAAGTTTTTATTTCAATAGGGAATTCCCTCATGAATATTCGCACATAGAACAGCGCATTCACTACGCTCCGGCCTTTTGAAATTTGTTTGGTAAAGTCAAGACAAAAGCCCTTTACATTGTGACCTCGCTGCAAGGCTCGCGGTATGTTAATATGTCAAAGCAGCGATGTCCACAGCGACTGCATGATGAAAATGATTCACCTTCTTCAAATTTTGAAAAATATATCATCACAACCAAATAAAACACAAATTTAATTTCCATTATCGATAGGTCAATCATTTTTACTGACTACAGAGACTGAATGTACGGTTGTCGAACGATTAATGATAATATCACACCTTTGGCCAGTAGCGCATGTTCAGGGCCGACATCGTACGTCCGACATCGTACGTCCACAACCTATGGTTACACAACTGATTACCTTCTCCAGAAAATTAAATGGCGAGACAGCATAAAAACTATTTGCGCAGATGTTGTACATGTATAAGGAATCTTTTTACTGATCTATTCTTTTCAAAGTTTTTCAGGCATTGTCAGGACAGTGACTGAGTGGCACCGAACAGGCGACAGGGGCGCGCAAATCTGATACATAGTTTGAAGATGATGAAGACAGCACGACACTCGTGCTTGAGTTATTATTAAGCTCTCTCAGCCTATTTGGCTGGGGGAATTTTTAATGACCCTCGCGGGGGAAAGAGTCCGTTTACCGGCCTAAATTTTAGGGTCGCGGAAACCCTGTGTTGATTATGGTTGGTACTGTTTATAACTGATGAAAGTTAGTGTGAATTCTACCTGTCCTCTGTCCCACTTCCTGAGGTGTGGCTATGAATCCTGGCACTCTCTGGAGTATAATGGTTCAGGTCATGGGCAGAAGGCAAATGTAGAATGAACTAGAAGTCATTTGTGAATATTCCTTGATTCCTGAATGAAGATCATATGCCTGATCCACACTGGTATCTTCCCTGGCCCATTCCCAAAATGCCCTTAAAATTTCATGAGATTCAGTGCATATAACCACATGAGTAACATTGTGAACAACAGAAAGTGAACCAAACAAATTGAAACTGGTAATAACTAAATAATCTCATAAGACAGCCTGTGAACAGACACTACTATTGGTCAGTCCCATATATGGTCATATAACACAGGTTTTAACTGTAATGATGTTGTAAAATATTGCTTCTAAATCAAAAAGGAGAGAGCTCTAAAAGCTCTTACTTCTTGCAGTTTGCTGATGGACTCACACTTCCACATCTGGCTACTTCACATTTATCTTACACCAATGATTCCAAACTCCAGTAAATGCAAGCAAGCTAAAACAAACCATTTCTTCAGTTCCCGGTTCCATAACAGCTGCATGGCTTAATGGATCCATCTATAGCCATCACTCTGCAGGAAAGTTTAAAAAATGACTCTGGCAAAACTGTTGCAGTGCTTCTTATAAATAACAGAGCTTCTGCTGACTCCAATATATCCTAAATTTTCCTTTAAAAATGTTTCCTGTAATTTCTGAAATTTACACCATAATCTCCTTTATTTTCCATATTTTTCCAATGCACAATGGGGTTTTTCTGATATATTTAAGTGAATAATAACACTTACATAAACATCATATTATTGAAAATGTGCAGCTCTTTTGTGAATTGTTAGTGTTGCATTAACACATTAAGCAATCTAGATAAATTAAATAAACCTTTCTATGCTGCATGGAGAATAGATGGTCATGTCAATTTATCATGAAAACCTACATTTTTCCTACTTTTTGGCTAAAATTTCCTTATAAAATCCTATAATTCTGTCTCAGGTACTCAGGTGGCAGGAGCCACAAACTAATGAAAGGAAACCCACTAAAATATGAAGAAGAGAAAACTTCTTTTGGTTCAGCTGGAAGCTGATGGAGAGCAGAAACATCAGTAGGAGCTTCAATCTAAATTCTACTGTGATAAGTCTAAATCCCTCTAGGAAGTTAAGTGGATAATAATTGAATAAACTCGCTGGACACTTAGAAATGGCAAGGGTACATTGATGTGGGCACCCGTTGCTTCCAGAACTTAATCTTATCTATTATGGATGCAACATGGCCCAGCTAAGAGCGGAGCAGACAAAAATTGGTATCAATATGTTGTGATCAGCTTGAGCAGTGACAATTTGTTACCTTAATCAGCAGTTCCTAGATGTACATGACAGTCATATTAATCTGTCAACCATATCATTCTTAAACAGCAATGTATGGCATTATTATTCAGATTTAAGCCCCACAGACTGATGGTTCATATGTCTGCTCAATGTCGACTTGAATAAGAACAAAAAATGTTTTGCTTATGTGTGAAAGCTTGAGTTCAAACAGATAAAAGTGAATTATATCATTTCATTTTTACTGCAGTATTTCATATTTAATTATACTTAATTAAAGATCCATGCTTAAATTTAATAACTATGCACAAATGGATTTTGCAGAAGTTGCCGATCTTCTTCACCTTTACTATAACATGGTGACATGATGAGGGGAACATCAAAACTAGTGTTTTGTAATAATTAAATCTGGCCATATGTCAGTCACACTCAGCAGTGTATGCCTTTCTTGTAAATTTTTCAGTTTTATTTTTCATTTCAGTGTTTCTATGAACTTCCTCAACTGCTGACCAGACTGAGCTTTTTATCTAAGTTGATACCTCATTTCCATACATTTCTAATCAGGAAGATTGTCAACCTTTGGAATCCTCGCATTTGTAACACAAGGTGTGTTTTCTTGACATTTCTTGCCAGTCCAAAGGGCAACAGGAGATTACTAGGAAACTGAAGAAAGTTGACCTTTAAAGACAATTCAGAAAAGGTTCTGCTTCAAACATTTTACAAAAGTTCTTGTCACAAGACTCCCTGCCCACACACCTCATCAATTAAACATTTTAAGTGGAAAGTATGTTCAGTACAAAACCATCTTGAAAAAAATTTCACTATTCTCAATAAACTTACATAGTTAGACAGATTTTGACTATAGTGGCAAGTGATTTCATTTAAAAGTCTACAGCCCTTAAACTAAACTTATATGTTAACTGTTGTCTTCTCTTGTATGCAAGATGCATGTACAGTTTCGTTTTACTCTGAAATTATATAGTCCTATTCACATAAAAAATGTCAGTCTCAAAAAAAACATATTCTGCAATTGATCAAATTTCATTAAGCTTACATCAAATCTACAGCTAGAACTACGGTTTATCAAAACTGAGGCTTGTTATAGTTGAATTCTATTCACTACATTGATGTAAAAATAATTACACCACAATTATAATCCCAAAATTGATAAACAGAGGTCTGAAGGCATTTTCAGTGAGGGGATTGCCCGTTACTTCGGTAGGAGTGGTTTTCCTGCCTGCCATGATACAGCTTGTCAGTTCAGCCTGATGGACTAACCAGAAGTGATGTACCGTTCTGCTAATGCAGGGAGAAGGATGGACTGGGTGCTTTCCTGGACCATAAACCAGCACTGCTGCTTGCTGGAGAGCCATATCTCTGCCTCCCTTGCCCAGTAATCACCACAGCTCCAGGCTAAATCCTTGCTCCACTGGTCGTCTGCTGCCATGTATCATTCAGGTTACACAAAATAATTTTTCCTATCCTTTGTCTGCTGCCATGTATCAGTCAAGTTACACAAAATAATTTTTCCTATCCTTCAATCTCCATTAGTGGACTGGTCTTTATGCTACACCTTGGACAGCAAAGACAACCATAGACTACTCAAGATTATCATATCCATAAATGTGGAAGCTCTAGATAAACTTGAAATGGAAACTGTAAAATTATTAACTTCACTTCAGTTTGTAAAACATTGTTCAAAAGCCTGGGTCTTTTTTTAAAATAAAATATAATTTGCACCACCAAGGGTATCCATAAGCATTTGATGATAACTATGAAAACTACTACAAATATAACATCTGATTCAAAAATATTAACAATTTAATTGTTATCAATGTTATTTATAGAACATATGCTTACAGTATCAAATCAACAATTGTCAGATATAGAATTTCCTTTACCCTATCATTTCAGTGAAGTTGAGTGAATGTATCAACAAAACAGACTCTTTTCTGACATTTTTAATCAATTGTTTTACTTTTTTTCTTCAAAAGGTTTTGTGTTGCTTTCCTCCAAATAATTTCTTGAGTACTTGATTCATTACTGAAGGTATTTTTCACCAATTTTGTGAAAATATATCTCCCAAAGGCCATAGGCATCCCTTAGTGGACCAGACTTTAGGAAATTGTGAGACCTAATAACCTTTTATATGAATCAAATAGACATAAAGGGAACGCTTTACTTGAGTATTAAGGTTTTGAGAGTCAGGCTATATTTAATCCATAATTTTCTGTAATCTCTCTTGTTATCTCTTTTTTTTATTTTGTAGATGTACTTTTTAAAACCCTCAAGTATCATTTAAGTATATGTATCACTGCGATAACATGAGTAATTGATATGCATATGGATTTGTAAAATTACTCCATGCTTTAATTATATCAGACTTGTATGATCTCATTTCTGAATTTCTTATTAACCCTATAAAAAACCTGGTACTTTAGTATTACCAGAAATAATGCATACAAGAACGTATCAGCTTTTTTATTTCCTTTATAAAACATTTATATTGACATGATGTGGTCAGATACAAAGAATTGTTGGTTTTATCCCTGCACCATAAATACAAGTGTTTCTGGTAAAAACTTGGCAATATTTGTCAAAGGAAAAACCTGTGGTTTAAAAGGAATTTTCAAACTAAATGAGAAAACAACAGTATTCATTATGCTTATAAAACCAACAACCTACTCAGTGAAAAAAACTCTTCAGAGGGGTGTGTGAGCAACAAACTATCACTATGAGTTGGCCTTGGTGTGTGTAAAAGCATAGGGTAGTAGGGTTGTGCTGGCTGGCTCACCATGTGGTTTTCATTGAACTACATGTGCCACTGTGGCAACACTGCAGGTCTCAACACCTGATGTGGGGACCAGTACACTTATTTTATTCCCCTTGGGATCACTTCACTTATTTTATTCCCCTGCAACTTGTACTCCCAATAACATTCAGCTAAAAACAACATCATACCATTAAAACTTGTGAAACTGCCTAAAATGAGAAGTTCACTTTTTGCTGAAAGGGACTTGTCAAGTTACAATATTTGCATAGCACAATATATCATACTGTTGAACTTATGTCCAGAACAAATAATAAATCCTCTAAATATATATTTTTATCATAACCTTACCTTCAATCTAATTTGAACATTTCTCCATATCTGGCCTTACTTGGGGAAGATAATTTTTATGATAAGATAAAGATCTGATAACATAAATTAATAATTAAATGATTTTATTCAGGTGGAGGTAATCTGAATCAGCTTCCTTTTTTTAAATTCTTGCTAATCTAAGCACTGTGTACATCTACAGAAATCCATCCCGGTTTTGGAATTTAAATCCTGGCTTTGGCCAAGTTCATTCTGCTGCATCTGTAGGTCCTGAATGTGTTTTCCCTTATTCCTGGGTCATACAGCTGAGGAGCCCCCAAAAGGAGCACACATTTGTGAGTGAAATACAACTGTTGGGCAGTCTCCCCTTTAATCCTGCTCACCAAGAGTTGGGGCAAACTGTGAAAATCCCACAGCTTCCAGCTGCAGCTAGGCTGAGAATAAAGCGAGATTCAAACTCACAATCTCCTGGTAGTAAGTGTGTGGTCTGCTGCTTGACTACAGAAGCTGGTCATATTTATATCATCATGTTGTATATGACAGAAGTTATTTCTTTATGTTTTCTTATTCTACGAGTGAATTTCGGAGTGAATCAATAACAAAATGTTTGCAAGGTCAGGGTTTAATGGGGGCAAGAAAATATAAGAAAGCACTCCACCGACAGTGTCAAGGTGGGGAATCAGAGAGAACTTGGTGGCTAAAAGAATTGTGTACATCTTCCAAGCTGAAACCACTAGAGGAATGCTCCTGGTGTATTACAATACTCTTACCCACTAATTAGAGTAAAATACAAATGTTTGACATGAGATTAACCTTTCCTGTAATCAGTCACAGGAAAACTTGAGCTTACAGTGATACAGGCAAAAATCCTATGTTCCTCTAGTGTGGATACACCCAACTCATCACATTTAAATAAAATTCTGTCCGAGGTCCTGTGCTCAGAGGCACACAATGGTGCATGGTACCAGTCTATAATTTGATGAAACTGTTGGGTCACTGTGTTTTACAGGACCAATGCATGAATCAGAGGCACCACAACATTTTTTTGTTATAAAACAGGGCTTAACATTAACTTTTAAAACTATTTGCCGAGAAGGGCAAGTGAAAACTGGCTTTTACTTGCCCTACATGAATTTTTACTTGTCCCACAAAAATCTTTAATCATGGCCGCAACCACAAAACATTTGATCCACATGATTTTTTGTTAATTATATTTCTTTTTGGCATTTGCAAAGTTAAATATGCATGTAATTTAAGCAATAGGTATGAAAATATGATTTCACTTCTCCTGACAAGAAAGTGGCAAACTTAAAATTGGTCAAGATTCAGGCCTTGGTGTAAAGATTTATATTGCACCCACTTGCCCCGGGCAAGCAGTTAACAGTTAATGTCAAGCCCCGTGAAAACAGTCACTTCTTTTATAGTTCACTTGTACCATAGTACAGCATAGTTATGTATGCTCTTACCCATTTTTCATCTATTTCAGCATGTTGCAGGAACAACCAACAGTTCTGTTTCTGTGTCAAGTGTCTATCTGACAGTTGTCCTGATCAAATCAAAACTACCACCAGACAGCAAATAACATAACAACCATCCCAGTACACTCTGTCATCTCAACCAATACAACAAGTATGTGCTGTGAAGGCCAATTTTCCATTATTTTCCTGTCATGTATAAACATTAAATAACACAACTCAACGGTTTACAGACAAATTTAAATAACAAATCACTCTGTGTTGGTTTTATCTTCTTTATAAGAAAACAACCATACATAAAAGCATATATTTTTTTTTCAATACTTTTTTTACAATGTAGGTACATGGTGTCAATATGTGACATTTTTTCAGCAGGTTTACCAAATAAAAATTTATCCTGAACTGATGAATTTTCTTGAATCTTTTCTAAGGAAAATTTTAACTATTTGTGTCAATTACCTAAGTTTTTATTTAATTTTTATTGCTTTAGGTATACAGAATAAAAAGAGCTAATTTTTTTAGCATGCTATACTTTATTTTTACATTTTTTATAAAAATGTTGCCAGTAAATCATTCACCAACAATTGTCAATAAAATGATAACAGAGTTACAGGTGATAGTACATTAGAACCCCTAATTGAAAGAAGACACTCACAAGCACAAAAAAAGTCAATTCATAAAGGGACCTTATCCTATATTTGAAGTGTTTTAACTTAATAACTACATGTACTTCCTAAAACCATGAAAATCATAATTCTACAGTTTGAAGGCTGTTTGTTTTTGTATTTTTTATATCATGTATTTTATAAAATATGTAGGGGCCAGTCAAAATATTACAAACACATTCAACAAGGACATCTGGTGGCAATGTTTAGCAAAAGTTAATTTGCATCTCCTGACCTTTCAACTTCAACACATATATTGCCTAAAAACACCTAATTAAGGTACATGGTATTTCTGTTTGTCAACATGGATGTATATATACCATATTTACTATCAACTTGTAAATGAACAAGCTCAAACATCTGTCACAGAGACATTACAAAAACATGTCTTAGCAGGAATCACTTTATAAGTTCATTAATATTTATATGCAGAAAAAGACAGATATTACAAAAATTATACACATAAGGTAGGTGAATAGCTGGCTTGAATTAATTAATGTAAAATGGAAGCAGAGGTGTTGATGGGTTAAAATACTAGGTCAGAGAAAACACCTCTGGCTGTCTGTTTTTATCTTCATGGAGTTTTTCAGGTAAAAGTCGGTAGAGACAACACACAGGAGTCAGTAAGTTTTTCATCATTGAGGTGCAGGCCATAATGAGACCAGAAAGGTTAATGCTTGGAGAATGACCTGATTATGTTTCTGCATGGAGAGTGAGTCAGCCTCCACACAGTGATCCCTCATCAATCACCGCAACTCTTACTCACATTTTACACCATTATCATCTGCAGCACTTGCCTATTTCGTGATTGAGGACATAAATAGCCTGACTGCACAAAACAGCCCGGAAAATTCAGCCATGAAACCAGTAGCGACAATGAGGCATGGGGTTGTTAAAACTGTCTCTGATGGGAGAGTGGACGGTCCCAAATCCAATCTGTAACTGACATCCCCTTATGAAGGCCCACAGAAAGATGAGCCCCATGTCAGTAAAGACCAATTTATAAGCAACAAAGATGGCAGCCCAAACAATGCAATAACCCCACCATGCATTCCTCATACAACAGATTGCATTATATTAATCCTAACATGACAAGTATTTCACCTTTAAGGCTACTCCACAAATTCCAATGTCAACATTATCTCTTAGTATTACTTCTGAAACCAGAAATTCCAATGGACTCAAGTGCTTTAATCCTTTATACTCAGTAAATTTTGAAATATCCAGGTTCTTCAAAATAAGTATTTGAACTTTTCTCTCTTGACATTATGACTTCAGTCCTTTTCTTTACCCTTAACTCAATGAAAAGAAACCATCAAGATCTGATATTCCAAGTCATGGTATTCCCCCACTTTGCCTCTGGCAGTAGGACATGCATAAATTCCCATTCTTGTGTGTGTGCTTGTGTAATTGTTCACAACAGAACTCAAGCAATCATAAACAGAATCTCATTAAATTTTTCAGGGAATATTCTGGCCAATGCAGAACATTTAGTGTGGAGCCAGCCCATGATCTGGATTTAGGAACCTCATCAAGGAACATTTACAAATGTACAGTCACTCAAAAGTTATGCATGAATGAACCTGAGAATACAGGCTGAATAAGCAGATGCAACCATGCTCTGGAGAAAAAAATTAACTCAAATAAAAAATGTTATTGTTTATCAAAAACCTGAATAATGAAGAAAAATCTGAAAAGCCTGCATAAATATTTTGTCTAATTTCCAGCAAATGTACCAATAAAATTGAAGATCAACCCGGACAAGTAATGCAAATTCCAGGGCTGTTCCACTATAATTTCAATGTATTTTACATGATATATGTAACATTGTAAGTGTCAGTATCTGGAATTGTTTAAAATTTGGCAATCATTGTGAATTAAGAGAAATTGTTTATAATCTAAACTAATGATTGGTCAAAACTACAGATCCATGAGTCTTGTCTCTCAGCTGAATTTATCTGTAAGGATATGTTTATTAGCTTTTCCAAAATATGGGTCCTGTGATCAACTGAAGCCCACCTGTCAATAAAAACTTGAGTAATCATCTGGAAACATGTGTGGACAGATGGCCCCTGTGACCTTGACCTTTTGACCCCTATTGGGAGGTCCGCTACATGTACATGTTGGAAGGTTTGGGATGAAAAGTTTGGCCTAAAATGGATCCACAAGCTTCCTAAATGAATCAGTCCTGTAATTTTACAATCAAGTTGTAAAGTTACAAGTCTAAAAGAGGTCAACTTCATTCTTTTCTGATCAAATCATTGTTTCTCATGAAATATGTCACATGACCTGAAGAGTAGCGAGAATGGACAAAAGCTCACATGACTCACATCCAAGATGCAAACAATTTGCATTAAAATAAATAAAAAGTGTAAACATGAACAAATGTCAATGTTGGATTAACTGGTGTTAATTTAAGGGTAAACATCTTGTGCCGAATGCACCAGATGCAAAAACCAGTGAAATCATCAGTTCACTGATCTGCCTGTGCTTCACCACTTGAGGTTGCACCTGCCTCCTTGGCAACGATAACCCTGGTTACTGCTGGTGCAAATGCACCTGGTTCACCATGGCATTGATAACACAGCCATCTCCCTGAGATGGCCCCTGCTATCATAACCAGGAAGCCAGGATGTGTACAAGTAAACATAACTCTCACAGCTGCAGACTATGTGGTTACCATGGTAATTATGCATAGAAACCATGGAAATTGTATGACCATAGAATCTGCACAAGAATAACATTTAAATTACTCAAGAATGATTTAAAATCTTTGGGGGTGAAAATAATTTGAAGTCAATACTTTACCACTTTAAATCAACTCCATATTTCAAGTTCTTATACATATTTTTATTCAAAGCCATATATAAAAGTTCAGTGAAAAATCCATTAAATAAATCAGAATCTACAAACAAATATTATTTCCTAAAAGTTTTTTTTTTATAAAGGTGTGACTTATTTTAAATATATATCAAAATACTGGCAATATATACAATGATGGAGTATCAGATTTAAATAAATAAATATAGTAAGGATAGCTCAAGATAAAAACTGAAATCTTTCTTGTCAGAGTAAATCTCACTTGATAAAATAAACCATACTCATAAAAATCTTTGAAGGGTTTTTTTTTTCAAGCTCTTACTTAAAATAAGTTTTTAATAGTTTTGTTTTAAAATATGAAACAAAAGCTAAAGCTCTTAATCTAACTGTATTGACAGTAGACAAACATAAAAAAAAAACAGTTTAAAAGTGTAATATCTTATGAGTCAAAATATATTTTTTTTTCATAACTTATTTCATTTTTCTCTTTCTCTTGATCTTTATCTTCTTTTTTTTTCTACTAACTTTCCACCTATTTTCCTGATTTTCCCCAACACTTAGACTCTGTGGCATGCAGCACTCTCCAAGCATATGGCGAAGTCAATCAAACCTGTTTAGCTATTGACATTAGGCTGATCTGCAAAGTGCAGAACATAACCCTGACACTGCAAATAACCATCCATCATTCCGTCTGCATGGAGGTTAACAACAACTCTGCGTGGAGGCTGGAGATAAAGTAAGCACACTGGCTGGAATAAACAAAGCTGCTATGATAATGTTTCCTGATTTTTACGTAAATAGATACAGTGTTAGACATTAATACCCTGACAAGAAGACTGGTGGCTGCTCCGACCAGCTAACTGCAGCCGTAAAAAGCTGCCGAGGTTCTGGCAAAACTTAACAAACAAAAACAGCAAAAATAAATACACCTGCTTTAATTATACTTTCAAGAGTCTATATCCATTTGATTAAATTTTTTTGAGTCTTTAAGGAGGTTATGTTCTCGCCAGAATTTAGTGATTTTGGGTTTGTGTTCCAAACTGTAGGTGGCTCTGTCTACAGATTGAAGATGAAAATAAATAATAAGCATATGTCGTGGTATTTTATATTTACAAGTATCTACAAATATTTGCTTTATTACATTATTGTACACATTATATTAATAACAACAAATTTATATATTGCAAACTCTACTCAACTGAAACAATAAAAATATACCATAAACCTACTTCTTTTTTGGTAATACGCTGTTTTTCTACTTTTTCCATACTGCATATTATACTTCTCTTATGCTGCTGACTCAGATTAATCTCCAATGCTGCAGGCATGCTGCTTTAACATTGGTGATACACTGTTTATATACTGCTTTCCTGCTGCAATCATGATTTACTGAAAAACTTCTGATACACTATTTATACTGCTATCCTGCTGTTAACATGATATAATATATGCTGCAAGCATACTGCTCAGCTAACTGAAATGACTTTTGTACAAAAATAAAATATGATGGGAGGAACGTCCTGATCATAAGCAGGATTGGCAGAATTTATTGACAAAAAAAAAATTGACCAACTTTCTCAAATTGGGCTGGATCTCAAGTTAACTTATAGTCTTCTTCTTAGTAAATATATCAAAATACACCTGAAGTCATCCTGGAAAGTCTCTTTTTTTGTGAGCAGGTCATGGCCTCATTTTTTCTTTATTATTCTTTATTTTGTATTGATCTGGGTACACAAGTGGTTCTTTAGGTATTTTCTTCAATAACTCCTTTAGTTGAAATCATATTATACAAGGTATCCATTTTGTTCATTTTATATCTAATTAGATAGATATTTTAACATTTGCACTCTGTTATCTTTTCCACACACAAACACATGAACAATTGATGTGAAATCACCCATGATAAGGTGTAAAGTAAATTAAGACAAACCTTGCATGTGGAAAAATCAAAGCTGTTATGTCATTTCCTTCCCCAAAGGGTTCACTCATGTCACAGAAATCCAAAATGATAAAATGGAAAAGTGAGTGTAGATATCCAGGAAATAATGCACATAAATGGTTTGTTCACCCAGCTGAAGAATAGTGGTAACCAACAGCCCAAAAGCCTACACCAGTGGCATCAGCCCCAGGTGAAAGTCCCCAAGCAAATTGTGCATAATATACACTCTCCAGTCAGATGGAAATAACAACTCTCCCGTCAGATTTAAATAACTACTCTCCGCTCAGATGTAATCTGTCTGATCCTCTTCTTTGTGTGCCTTGAATGCCGATGTACAGACAGCATTATATGCTCATGTTCAAACATTAATTGCCCCACTAACAATATGCAATCTATCCTTTCAACAGGACGGTCTTAGCCTGACGCTCAATTCTGGCAAAGTGGGCCTACTGAAGCACACAACCCTTGCATCAACACAGAATTTATATAATGAGTCTATTCATGGTAACCTCCAGGCAGAGGTACTTGAGGCTTTAGTGACAAAACACTCTTCAAGAAAAAGAGGTAGTAAAATCTAAAGATTCAAAATGGCAAAGTTTTCCGCAGATATGCACCCTGAAGGACAGTTGTATTCAAGCTGCCACCACGATGAAAATATATTCCCAACCAGCTCAACGAAAGAATTCTTTTGGTGTAAGCGCTGATTTGTTTGAGAAAATCACTTAAGCAGACATTAATGTATCATTCAACAATCAAGGCAACTAGTCGCAAAATGCACTTGCATTCATATCCAACAAACCATGATTATATAAATAAATTCTGTATCTTTTATCAGCTTTTTATGCCAACCAGTATACACTCCTACTAAAAAAAAAAAGCTTTTATTTTTTACATGTTAGATTTGTAAATGTTACTGGCAAATCAGGTATTCTGTATTTCTCATGAAAACCCATAAACATTACCGTATTTATTCTAATTTGGCGACCACTTAAAAATAATTAATTTTCTCAGAGGTTGAGACAATAGAGGATATTTGAAAATTATCTTCCTGCAGAATTTGCGGTGGTCGAGATTTTAGAGGCACGCGGCTTAATAACCTTCCCTAGAGCCACAGAGCCGCTCTGACACTCGAGCGGTCATATGAATTGAGTGATAATTTGGTCGTTTATAAGTTTGTTTTGTTAGCTGAACAGTATTTCCTACAAACGGGCTTCCAACCGTCACATGAATTACACAGTGTTTGCAAATGATTAATAAAACTGAGCTCAATCACTTTACAAAATGATCACTACTTCGCGTATAGGTACGATGACACAGACGGCAACTCATGCAACTACCAGTTGTTTCAAGTTAACCCACCAGACGGGGATATAAAGGGACAAGCAGCTGCACCAAGTTGGAAGAAGACTTTATAAAAAATAACTGCCAATTATCAGATAAATTTTATTTGCATAATACGTAATGAATACAGTAAAGTAAAGGCACGTAAAAATATGTACGACCGGAAATGGTCCTAGCTGGCGTGCCCTCGATCGGGCCCTGTTTTGTATACGCGGTCACCCATCCAAAAACTAACCGGGGTCGTTTAAACTTAACTAAGATGACCGGTCCAACTGTGTTACAGTTGTTCCACCATGCGTGGTTCCCCATGCTTGGTAAATATTATTGCTAATTATCCCACGTGAATCACACACGAGACACATGCGTACCAGGAATGGTACACGAGTTTGCTTCGTCACGGACACCCATTTAGAACTTGAAAGCTTTATCATGTTTATATATTACGAAAACCGCATCTTTGTATCTTCAAAAATTTTATTGCAAGCAAGTTTGATGTGGATGTGCAGTGTAATAAGAATCTAGTCAGATACAAACTGCGGTGCCCGTGAGAGACGGAGGCATTACACCTTAACATCGTCGACAGAAAACATCGTCGGCAGTCGCGAAATTAGAGTCATTTTAGAAATTATGCTTTCAAAATATTTTTTTGGGGTCGAGAAATAAGAGGGATCGCCAAATTGGAATAAATACGGTAACATATAACTTCAATAACATGCAAAATTCTGTTTTGTGTATCGCCCAGTAGAGAAGAAAATCTGTTTGTTCTGAGAGTTCACAGAACAATATGAATAATTCGTTTTTAGTGTGACCAAAATAGTTATCATAAGATGTTCAGACTCAATAGAAAAGTCTCACCAGGACCCACAAGCCTTTCTCCTATCGTCGATTAAAACTTGCTAGATTTAGCTGTAATATATCTGGACTCCCAGAATGGTTTCCTACCCGTTAACACCTTGAAGGCTCCCATTTCTTCAGTCTTTTGATTTACAAATCTAGTTCATGAAAAGATCAGAATGCCACATATTTTTTAACACCAACCATCATCTCCACAGGTAACCTCTGTTAGCATAACACCTATACTCCTAAAGCTGTAACAAAGTACATACTTTTCACCAGGGCTATAATTTGAGGTATTTTAATATAGCCCCAGGCCAACATTCAATGCAGTTTGTTATATATCCAGGTCAACTGCCGGCTTCATTGTACCTCTGAATGTTAACAAAAGCTAATTACACCCGCTACTTGCCAGGTGTCGTTATGACGGGAGTCACCTTTGCCGCTTCTGTGTTGTAAATGAAAGAGGTTCAAACTTCCTCTGTGGCTACTAATTCCAAATCCTGAAAGAATGTACGCTGGCATGTCCTCTTTAAGCTTTCACTATGCTATATATGAATAACACTTAACTCTATATTGGGAATAAATTAAAGCTAGTTGCTGTCCTACCATCCATGCTCTACTGTGAGGAGATTACAGTAGCAACCCAACTTTGTGTATTTAGCTTTTATTAAGAAACTGGACAATGTATACTATCAATTTGTGCATTTGTTGAATAATATTCATTAATTTTTTATGACCTTATGTATATATTATTCCAAGGTGTAAAAGGCTATGAGTACCGTTTGAGGCACTGAATGGTTACAACCTGGAACCTTCAGCATTTGTCTTTCTCTCCAGACAACTCAAACATCTCCAGTCCATACATGATTTGCAGAAGTCTAATTATATCCCTATCACATAGCGAATGCAATACAGTTACAGCTTTGAATTCAAATTGAGCATTCATACACAGAGTTTTTGGCCAAAAAGTCTTTAACCAAGCTCCAGAGTTGGTTTCAAACCGCCTCCAATGAGAATAGAATTATCTGCTTTCAGTGCCACATGAATGCCCTAGAACAGTTTGGACCTAGTTTCTTAGTACTCTGTAACCCAGTTATTGTACATAGTGCTCAATGGTCAAATTCTTTATTTTGGCATCCCCCCTCCCCTTATAGCCAACTGAGTTAAAAATGCTTTTAACTTGACTTAATTCTTCTTTAACTCACTGCATGACTCCATTTGATGACTTAGGGTTATCAACCACTGTGCAGCCTTCTGATCATGTACGCATATATAATTAAGTAGAACTTTTCACACTAGATGGCATGCACATAAGATTGTAAATCATAGCCTTGCAAAATGCATATTTATCATAAATATGTGAATTTTTCCTCTGGGAGAGATTTCAATGAACTGCTTGGTGGACTAAAACAAGTACAGTGAAACCTCTTTGTGTCGAACTTGCTTAAGTCACTTGCTTACCCCACTTATGTCAAAGTTACAGACTCAATTTTCCTAACAACTCTAGTTAAATTATTACCAAATAAAACCTGATAGTGTCGAACCTTGGATGTGTCAAAGTTTACTGCGGGTCCCTTCAACTTCAACACAACTACGTTTCACTGTATTTATCATTTAGATCACTTTATTCCCTATTTATGGCAATGACCTGACCTTTGTTTATTATCTGGTAAACTTCTGTGTTGTTGGAAACAGATTGGTTTGTTGTCATCATATCCATTCAAATGAGGCAGCTTGTTGTGAGACCCTGACCAAGAGGAAAAAGGCTTGCCGAGAGAATGGCGAAAAGAAGGATCGAGATCTGAGAAGCCCACTCATGGTGGTAAATTTAGACTGTAAACAGTTTCAGATATTGCGGCAAGTATAGCTTTATATCCGAACATATTAAGAACTATTAAAAAATTAGATGGCGCAAATTTATTTTGTGGGATGCAAATTTTGAAACTTTGAGAATGATTGTTTTTTGCAAAACTGAAGTAGCCCAGTCATGGCTGAGATTGGGACATATTTATAGGTATTTCCCTTGACAATCAGATTTTGTTTAAGTCAGTCTGTCAGTTGCTTAGCCTTAGGGATATAGATTTTCCATAAATTTTCTTCTGTGATAATATACAAGTTACAAGTGATTCTTTAGCCTTGTCTAACATTCCATGGCTATTCACAGAGAAGTAACTATTAAACACTAGTAAAGTATCATTCTGAAAATTAAATAATCCGGCAACCTTAACAGATTCCAACCAAAAAGTAAACAATACACTTTTCCTTTAGTAACAATTGTTAAGTTTAACTATATGTTGTCATATTGTGAAAATACAACCTGCTGTGCTTGGTCTAATAACATCTTACATGTAAAGTAATAGAAATTATCTTATCATATTTTCATTCCACTGTACACATGCCCGGTACTTACAGTCACTGCATTAACTGGTGTACCGGTATGAATAATACTATTATTACACCATGCATTGAAAACGATGAAATCAACAATCTCTTTCCTTTTTACATGAATCACCCCCACACTATAGATTACACAAGAACGGAAATACTGAAAAAAACAGATAACTGACACTGAGAACAGAGAACTAACACCATAGTTAGAGCGTATTGGGGGGGGGGGGGGGGGGCTCAACTGCTCCAAATGCAGACAAACCCCCTCTCAATTGAAGCCTTCGCCACTTGCTTTCAGTATTCAGGAGCATTTCAAAGAACAGGTCCACTACACTGAACGATCATGATGTCTACGGAAGGAACTCTCAAATCTTATACTTACAAATGGTTTCCCAGCAAGCATTAATCCATACACCTTTCTCTTTGTTCGGCAAGTGTTCTCAGCCTTCTCACTGCCTTATCGCTCAAATATACAAAATGGATGGCCGTCATGGCGGAGGCTGTTCCGTTTTCCTCCCTCCCTTCGGATATTAATACTAATGCATTCGATTCACCCTGGAATATTTTCAATTTTAGAACATATAATGTAACATTGGTATATTTTTATATAGTTTCATACATTCATGTACGGAAATCGCAAAATTTAATATCAGCCCTGTTATGGTAAATACAAAACAGATTTAGGGAGGTGAAAGGAACAGCCGTAGTTGTCAATTTACGAATCCCTGATTGGGCCATCCGTTAAGGTGCCCCGGAAAAGGCAATTTCTCTGCCATTGCAATACATGTTCGTGTAAAGCCTACCAAATGTCTATTTCTATTACTGATCAATAAGTCCCCAGTATAAAGGATTTGTCTTATCTGTATTTGGTACAATTTGGTCAAACCATGCTATCCAAGGAGGCCCTAGACCCAGCAAACACATAACGTAACCATAACGTTCCTGGAATGTCCTGGTTTGGTCAAGAAAAGGACGTCGCCAAATAACGTCACCAGGACGTTATGGGAACATTTTACTGTAGCTGCAAGAAATGCGCATGCGCACTAGATGACATCGCTTCAGGAGACGCCGTCATATTATCAGGATAATCTGAATAATCTACATAACACCAACTGCAGTGGAAGACATCCATCATTTCAAAGTAAGTGAACTTAAGACATAATACCCAAATAAAACTAAGATATAATTATTTTGTGATAAAGGACAATTTAAGTAGTGATACAAAGAGTGTTTGAAACTTCAAAATACTCCCATGCCTGGTTTGATGTTTTTTGCTTGCTCTGAGGGCATAACCGGTAAATCTTTAAAAAGAATGATGAAAATATGGCATTGGTGTACAAAACACTCTGTGTGAAGAAGCAGCCTGTAAAAATTAAATTGATATCATTATTTTAAGCTATTGTAAACAAAGTCCAGTTTGAACGTCACAAAAACGTCCGGAAAACGTCAGTTTTTTTACCATACCTATATATATATATATATATATATATATATATATATATATATATATATGTAAAGGTCATTGGGTGAGAGCGGGGGGGGGGGGGGCGACGATATATAAAACACTACGGAAGCATATTGCTGCCACCTGGTAAATTAATAAACTATTGATCTCGTACGTATGATATAGGCCTACTATATATCTCGCACGAGCGACATATTATCTCGTACCGTACGTACGACATATTGCCTCGGACAAGAGCTACAGCTACCAAATAGCCTGATTTTAAGAGATATTCAATTTCAAAATTGATCTAAGAATTAGACATTTGACATAAAAAGCACGGTGTGGTGGGTCGTTTAAAATATTTAATGCATAGGCCTTTACAGCCATTGATACGATTGGTTGGTAGCTGAACAGGAAACATTCCATTTTATTAGTTACTTATAACTTTTATTTTGAACTAAAGAATATTATAAACTATCACCCATGGACGTGCGATTAATCTGTGACAGAAGAATACGAAATTCTAATGCAAGTCTTTTCCTTATAAATCAGGCTGAAGTTGTGATATAAAATCTACACCTCATATCGGTCTCATACGTGTAATCTGCCCTTCACGGCGTGAAGTTCAACTTATGCATGGGATCAAGCACTTCGTTTCATAATATATGAATCATGAACCTCTCTCATGGGAATATCTATATATTTTACAGCATCTCAATAAGTGACATTTAAGTTTCATATTCATTTGCAATAACATATGTATTGTCTCACGTTATAAACTCATTTTGGCTGAATAAGAAAGTTGCCCGCAAATCAATCACGGGCGCACTGGTTTAATGTCTGCTGTTCATATATAGGTTTTATAACATTGTTATACATGTGTGTGAGTAAACCAAGTCCGTCTGTGTCTGTTTATACCACGTAGAACAAGACCGCGTGACATGAGGAAAGATCTTGTTCGCGCACACGCGAAAATTATATGAAAGAGAAGAAACATGAGAGAAACACCAAGAGAAGCTTGAAAAAACCTTGATTAGTGAAGTTTGGCTTGACCACCACCATGCAGGTGGTGTGAGCGCTAAGATTGTTTTTGATCGCGCCCTGCCCTAAGGCAAGCTTTTTTCCACTTGCGTATACAGGAGTAGGCAAATAGTTTTATAACGAAATATTGAGAGACAGCGTACGTAATATTTTAAGGAAACTACACTGCATTTAATGAATACTTAATTAATATACCTGTGCAATTCTTCAAATAGGGGTCAAAATAGGGTCCGACTGCTTCATAGGGTATTATTAACACACAATCATGGTTATAATTATATCAGAATGAGTTTGACGATTTATTTCGATTCCCGATGTGAGGGTAATATTGAAAGAGTAGGTCTAGATACAATTTTAGGGCCAATTTTTTAAGATCCGAAATGAAGTCTTAATATAAGATAAGATAAGATAAGATAAGATAAGATAACATTTATTAGCCTTCAGTTCCAGGAATTTGTTGTTGACTTGCAATTCATTACATAAAAAATAAATAAGTGAATAGATAGATAAATACATAAAAATAATACAATAAATACATAAAAATCACACATAACATATTGACTATGCATGTAAAATTAAGCATGTAAAAATGATAAAACAGATAATTCTGCAGGTAAAACACATAATTCAAAACATTAAATTTCTAAGAGGGTTGTGAGTTAAAAAGTTTAATACTGTGTGGTACGAGAGATTTTTTAAAACGAGTTGTTCTGCAGAATATTGTATCTAGGCGTTTACCTGAAGGTAAAAAACGGAACTCTGAATATAGTGGATGTGTTTTGTCATTCATGACCTTAGATATGAAGGCCATTGTTTTAGTTTCACAGATTTCCTGGTGTGTGGCAAGAGAAGTACCAGTCATTCTACTACTTCTCTTCCTGGTATTATTCAACTGTTTCTTTAACTTATCAGATATATTTGTAAACCAGCACTCCAGTGAATAAGTAAGGACACTGGAAATTACTGAATTATAAAACATGGTAATTATGGTTTTGTCGATATTAAGCTTTCTTAGATAATAAAGGTAATATAATCTTTTGTTTGCTTTAAAATAAAAAATAGATGTCCTAAACAAGAGGTACCGAAGAAAATATAAATAAATGTTGTATCCATCACTTATAATTGGGGTATTTTTGTGTTTGTTTACCATAAACAAGATCTAATGTGCTTCCTACAAAATTTATATGAGCTGCTTTTCAGTATTTTTCACTCGCTGAACTAACGAAGGTATGTCCTAAATTTTCGTCAACTCCGTTACAACTGCACCAATATGCTACCTACAGCCATCCAGTGGAACAAATCGAGTGGCCAATCATATCATTCGTTACAGTGTAAGACATTCAAAGGGAAGAATCATGGCTTCAATCCAGAGTTTTGATTTTTTTCAGTGAAAAAGTGTATAAAATGTTAAGTAGCTTAATTCACCCATCAACTCTGTTACGCCATTTGTGAAAAAAGTAATCGTTGAAATCTATAAACATCCATGAACAGAATTAGGCATCGTTAATCTATTAGAAATGAAAAAATTGTTTAAACGATTTCATGTCTATTATGTCCGCTGATTAGGTAAAATTTAAAAAATAATCAGCTCCGTTACCATCAACTCCGTTGCGATTCTATTGTAACGGAGTTGACGAATCACCAAACATTTTTTCTATGAAAACTCCAACCAGTAATAAATTATTCCCTGATGAAAGGATTTATAAATAAGCACACTGAAGAGAAGAAGCAGCTTCACTGACCACGTGATATATAGTATAATCCCTTTTAATGAGTTTATCTTGGTCTGGAAAATACTTTTGCTCTTTGACAAAAATAACTAATTTTGGTAGTTAAAAATGCTTAAGTCTTGAAATTGGACAGCAATAGAATCATTAAAACTTATATATTAGACATATTTTATAAATTTGTTTCAGAAGTGCGGACGGGACCGGACCGTTTGATGCACCAAATAAGCGTCCTGTCCTTGTCAGGTTGAAATATCATTTTAATTATAATATATTGTAATTCCTTTTATTCTACGTTTGTTCTTCAAATTTTTTTCATTGCATATATTTGTTCAAATATTTAACAAAACCAAAAATCAAACACAGCAAAACGTGTTATAAATGTAATATTATAATCTATACTTTAATCGCAGGATCTGGGTTTGATTTTTAATGACAAATTTAAAATTACAATCTTTGTAATAATTTTACTTTGGTATATATTTTGTGTTACTGTGCGGGGCAGAGTGATTAGAATATAAGCCAAATGGGCAGGGTGGAGCGAGCTGATTTAAAGAATTTGCATGGCGGGGATAGATGCGGGCTGACATAAGCTGATTAGTTTTGTAGCGGTTCAAGTGCGATTTGATATTGAAAACTTATTAATCTAATGTGCAGGGTTGGGCGAGCTGGTTCAAAGATTGTGCTGTGCAGGGATGCGGATTGACATCAGCTGATAAATTATGTAATGGTTTATGTGCAATTTGATACAGAAAACTTTTTAATCCTTTTATAATAATTTAATATAAAGAATACATTTAATGTATTCATCGTACAGAAATGGATCTTATTATACTGAGCAAAAGTATCAGCAATTTGCAACACAGCAGGGGACAATGATCTAAAGCTGAACATGTCACTTCAATCATAAGTTAATAATAAATATGACCTTTATCTGTTACTCAAGAGGAAAAAAATATAAATAATACATGTGCACGTATATAATTGTACTATTGCAGCTGTCATTGCTTTAAATACATTTTATGTAACCAATGAGTCTTTCTGAGATGGTTTATTATCCCTTGTTCATAACACGATTTGTTGGTGAAAATAAATCCTTAAACCCATCTGTTTAACTTAAACCTTTAAACGTTAGGTAGGGCGGTCCAACCGGTCCGGTCAAGGAATAAGCTGTCCGGTATTTTTGTGTTATCGGTCCAACCGGTCCGGTCCGGTATATTCCGTTCTCTGTTCTACACCTGACAGCTTTTAGTGTAACACGAATTCAGATTGATTACAAGGCCGCTGAAAGTGTTCAGCTCAATCACGTTTTAGCATTGCATTTATCATCCAAGGACATTTTGACTTCTTAAGAGAAACATGAAGTCTTTTGCATTAATTAGGAGAAAGTTTTGGAACATATTACTGTGTACATTTTTTAGTGGTCGAGCAGGCCCTTTTTACTTAGGATTCACTGTTCAACCAACAATTGGTATCAGTTTACTTTAATATTTGCGTTTTTGTTTTAAACATTTGTCAAATTAATGGTAATATCTTATTAGTTTAGATGATACTAGCCTTTATTGTCAGTTGCATATATAGCACAGCTCTTAATTTTATAAGGTAACACTATAGACTATCATTCTTGTTGAAAATGGATCAACTCCGTTACAGCTCTTAATTGTTACAATATTTTCCTGGATTAAGATAATGTTGGCATTACATTACTTTCTAAAGTATTTTTTGTCATCAAAGGAGAAATATGTTTTTATTGAATTCATATTGAAATGGTTAAATACCAAGTAGGTAGGCATTTAGCAAGTTCTTTCTCGCAACAATCCCGAGTTGAGTTGTTCAATTTAGCAGTAATTTACATTAAATGACTTTATGTGTTTAACATAAACGTTATGTGGTAAACTTTTGTTTACCTGTGAGGGTAACTTGTGTCGATCCATTTTAGCATGATACAACATGAAAGTTATCTGTTTACTTATTGTTCAATTGTGTTAAAAATTTAGGTAAGAATATTTTTTATAATTTTGTGCGTTATCAACTCCGTTACATTCCAGTAAACGCAACATTTTAGCCCAAAACTGTTTTCGATCGTTTTCCTCCAGACTTTACAGCAGTTAACGTTACAAGGTATTGTCAAATGATGGACAATTTATAGGAAATCAGTAATATTGAGCGAACCTGTCTCTTTTAGCAAGTTCTCTTCATTGCACTTTATGGGTCAAAAATTTGTGTGCACTGTCACCTTATCATTTAGCATTAATAAAAATGTCAGGAATAATTTTCATATCAAACTCTAGTGTTTATGATGATTGTGTACCATACTTTTGTAAAATCTACATAAGTGCCACATTCAGTCTCCTTTTTACCGCATTATTTGTGATTTAAAAAAAAAATAACTGTTGTAACGGAGTTGACTTGCTGACTCAAGAGTGTTATTCTTCTATTGTAGAAAAAAAGCAAGTATTGAGAAAAGTGCGCTGCTGATGGTAGTTTTTGACCTTTCATATATCCCGCCTGAAAAGGAAAGAAGAAAAAATGAATTTGGCAACAACTTTTTTCCCTCTGTTTGGGAACTCGAAATTGACCCCTATTCGGAGAATTACACACCTGCAGCCTGCGTGGTTTGTGAGAAATGTAAATGGGTCCCGTTAGAAGCCAGTTTTCGTGGATTTTAAACTCTCTTATAATACATTCGTCTCTCTCTCTCTCTCTCTCATATATTTATATATATATATATATATATATATATATATATATATATATGCATTATACATAATAGAATCTAATCCTGTCGGAGAAATAGGAACATAAATATACAACCGATTTAATTGATTTTAAAAGAAATCGACAAATCGTTGGTAGCCTATAACAGATAAATTGGCACACCAATACATAATATACAAAAATTAGACTATTCCTAAAATTCAGGCTATATACATATATGTGTATGTTTTATTAAAAGCGAGTTTATATTTCTAAAAGTATTCATGTCTGATGTTACTGTCAAGGAAAGTTGTTTCATCACATCTGAAATAGATGAACACTGCATTGTGCATGGTCTAATTTCTAAATGTTATTTCCATATTAAATTCGCTATATGAACATAGTAACAACAAAACTGTGTCCCTTGCACATGTCGGGCTATTTTATCAGGTCAAAAAAGGAATCTCTGAAAGACATTTCACGTATTTGTAATGACATTAATAGTATCCACTGGCTGCGCCATTCAAACGCAGCGCTGCATGACAATATCTCCCAAGGCTTTCAGTTCTTCATACACACACACACATATTTCGTATGTATATAAATAAAAAAAAAAAATAAGTAGAGAGAGCGAGAAAGAGAGAGAGAGAGGATTGTAGTAGGTAGTTTCAAATCAATGAAAAGTCGACCTATTTAAATTTTACATACTAGGCATATAAAGTATACATGAAATACAGTGTAATGTCCTAACATTTTACGATGTCTTTCAATATTTCAATATATCTCAAAATTATCCATTCTCAAACACTTAAAGTCAGGATCATAGGTAGCTGTTTCCTCTTGCCCGAACCCTTTTTTCTACAAGTAATTTCAATTTGGCAAAGGCAATATTTTTTAGCTCGGCCGACTATAATTCATCTGAGCTTAACACGTGGTCCATTGTCCGTCGGTCTGTCTGTCCGTTTGACTGGCACGTTTTGAATCCAAAATTTGGCATACAGTATACTGTTAGATGTCCCCAAGATCTACAAACCGAAAACTGGTTCACTGCGACTTTGTTACTTTCAGATATTAAGGAAAAACCTCAATTTTCCATTATTATATAATTATATATTACCACACTTTGGGACTTCCTAATATCAAAACCACTCATCTGTTTTTCATATTTACTCATTTTCTTCATATTAACCATAAATTTTCCCGTATATAGTTTGAAACTGTTTCCATGCATATGTTTGAACATGCTTCAGTTTGAACATTAGGAAACATATGGTCAGATCACAAAATATTCTTTGCAATAATATCATATCAACCATCCACGGTCTATATTACCTGTTCCTCTCAGACATTATCTTCATTTGATATAAATTTAGATTTTTAACTTCAAGGTCAACTTCAGCTGAGCACAGAGACCCATGGGTCCCTTGTTTTCTTATAAACATTATGACCGGCTCACTATTATAACATCATACGCTGCTATCATACCTATCTAAAACTAAAAGTTTTGTATATCACGTGCAGACATCGATTTGATATATTTCACTTCCTTGAAATATTTATAAATTTGTGTGTGTGTGTGCGTGTTCGTTTCAACTGTGTTTCAGCGGTTTGCAAGAAGGTGGAGCCGTTGTAAAGTTAGGATGAGAGCATGCCTTATTTAAACAGATATATATATAGGCCTATACATGGCTTATATATCATTATCAGCTGGCCTTTTCTTTGTAATCTGTGAATGATATCCGTAAGATTACTTATATATGTCGTACGTAGGAGACAATATGCATGTCGTACGTAGGAGATAAATCATTTTTTTACCAGATGGCAGCAATACCATTCCGTTAAACATAAGTGAATACCATTTATGAATATTTTACACATGGTGCATGGCTGTAGTTTCTTTCAGATCCAAACTTCGCTGTCGTGCATGGTACTTAATCCTCAGTACATAATGCTGTGGAGGTGGTCCACTCTTCCTGGGTAGATTGCGGATATGATGTGAGTCAGTTCATCAATTCCGTGTTCAATATCCAGTTTATCTAATTTTCGGATGTTAAACAAGCACAAAGAATTAGCATTCCTACAAATACAACTGGTCATCTAAAGTCGTTACAGGTCATCGGATTAATACTGCATTTTTCAAGGTTCTTTGAAATTTGATATTTTATGCTTTCTTTTCCATTATATCATACAGTATAATATAAATCGTTGTGAAATGTATACTGTTGCAGAAACATGATATGGCCCTACCGCACAGCAAGCTGCATGAGATAACAAGTATATCGACACCTCTGATGAAAGTGAGCCGCAATCATAAGGATTGGACATTGCAATGAGTTGTATCTGCATTCTGAAGAAGACGGAGATGGTAAATGTTATAATTTCATGGAATAATCTGTTGTTAAGTTTTGAGTGTTCTATATATTTTCGAATCAAATGAGATTCTTGCGGTCTTTTATAAAAAGTATAACACATTGGTAATAGGGATTCGATTATGCTTTATAATTTTCGCACATAAAATGCTATTGAGCTGAAGTTGTATGTATTTCCATATTGTATATCATAATTGACAGCAGGGCCAATATTCCGCTGTCATGCATCTCATCTGTGGCCACGCCTGGGAATGCCTTTTATTCTTTAATTAACAGAACTTTGCCGGGTTTGTTATGGGGGGGGGGGGGGGGGGGGGGGAGTCAACTTCATTTCCTTTTTTTTTCACCTAAATCTTGAGAAAGTGACACAATATATCTCCAGGTATCGTCACAGCGCCTTCTATTTCATCAGAAACTACATATCCACATAAGAATGGACAAAACGTATAAATAATGAATTATTTTTTTCAGATGAGAGTTGAGATATATAGGTCGATGAGAATTTAAAGGCTATACACCAGCACATCTTTCAGTCACTCTGTTCCTGTCAAAGTTACATCCATTTTCCTAGCCAAGCTGACTTCGCCTTTCATGTTCAACCCCTGGTACTTCCGTCTACGAAAGCAGGTAAATCTGTTATGACATTTCTGAGTTAAAATTTATTTGTGATTGTTTATACATTATAAAATATTAATCATCTTTCAGCTCATCTGTATAAGCTATTACCACCGCTTCCAATGTCCGTTTGTGAGCAGCTTTTCTCAGAAATGACTGATGAATGTTATTTAAATTTTGGGCACATGCATGTTCAGTCGGGCAGGGATTAACACATCCCACTTTTGGTGGTTACACATAAAACTATTTATTTTACACGGACTGTACAAATAGGTATTATAACTAATAACTAGACACTGTTAATGGCTGAGGTTATGGCGTCGGGTAATGTGTAGGGGTGAACTCTAATATCCACGCCTCTGGTCGAACTCTGGTCATCAGCGGAAAGAGCTGAGTGATTTATCCCATGACTGTTCAGGCCCTGTATTTTGTTTATTTTAAAAAATCTTGGTTCAATAATGAATTACAGCACAGATTTGTGGCATTTTGTGCCACTGGTGTCCAGATATTCACTAAATTATATCTTATGTTTATCTTGGTTAAAGAGTTTCATATGACCAAAACACGTGCATGCATGGCAACTTACTTTCGTATGGTTATAAGCGATATTATTCTGTTTCAGCAGTTTTTATTGTACTTTGTACAGACTTTGAATAAGTTTTTATATTTGATGTTACGATCGGGCACGGTATTTGTTTCATTGGTGAGCATGCATGGTCACTTGTGTTCTTTGTTGAAGCTTATATAATTCATGTTGTGTTCATGTGTGTCGGTTACAGCTATCATATGGCATGTGGGAGACATCACAAGCTAAGGCAAAGTGAGGGGCTGCTGGGAGATCACAGTCATGCCAACAATACACCATTTAGCGACTCTCAGGGGCACACCATGAGAAAACGACGAAAGTAAGTTTTTTAAGGTTTATGTTATAAATAACACTTGTTGTCAATTCAAGCAAATGATATCTATAAAACTGAATTGAATTGAAGGGTCGGCTTCGAGATAATTATGCAAACAAATTCCTGTTCTTACCTTGTGTCCTAAGACTTTTTACATTGCCTTTTCGTTTTCCTAAGCTATCAGTTAATCATATCAGAATTACTATTGACTTAACTTTTCTTTACCCTACGTTTTATTTATCCAATAAGAAGTATCCTTATAATATTTAAGAATATGTCCTTTATAAGGTTGTTATTTATTACTTAAGTTTAATTTATACAATATGTCAGCATTGTAACTTTTCCACAATCTTACCTGAGTACATGACTTGTTCATACAATATTTGCAGTATGTTTTCTATTGGCAGGAGGCCTATAAAGCATTGCATAAAACATGCAAGAAACTTAAGTATCTGTTTTATACCCATCAAGGAATCCCAGGCCAAGAATGCTCCAGTTGTAATACGGAACAGAGAACAGCTGCATTACGGAACAGCGCACAACCATCAAAACCGGGGTTCGAGCCACCAAGGACAATATTAAAGCCCGCATAGCGCAACATCTGACACCGAGACTTCAATAAACCAACTTAAATAAAACACGTAGTTCTCCAAATGAATGTTTGTATGAAAATGAAAGGGATTTGAAAGGTTGTGGGAAGGTTCCTGGAATGTCATTTCATGACGTTATAGCATGACGTTCAGGGGACGTCTACAAAACTCCACACATTCACGTCAGCAGGACGTTCGGGTCGAACGTCCCCATGACATACACGTAACGTCACCCTAACGTCCCCGAAACGTTATTTTGTTTGCTGGGGACAGATTAGCAGGCAGTCATGTGACACAGCGGTGTCATGTGATCATGTATGACTAAGGTATCATGTAGTGATCGGTCATTTTCTCTACTGGGTCCTGTCATATGGCGCAAATTTTAAAAGACATAGGATATACGTGGGTCCACAGGTACCAGTGTACCACATTCCGGTACCGATAGTATAGGCTTACATGTTTCTGAAGAATTTAATAATGAATCTCTTAGATACCTACCGTATTTTAATTATGTAACTCTCAGCACAGTAAGTCATCGTTACTCAGTTTCTTTTGTACTTAACAGTTATAAATATTTTACAAATGAAAAATCAGTCACTTGATTGATTGATTGATTTATTGATTTTATTTAGGTAGTCAGGTACATGCATTCAAAGTACAATAATACAAATATACAGTATTTTGACATAACCAAGGATAACACTAAAAACAAGTTTAAAACGCAAACTTATTTCCATAGTGGTCCTTGTGATCAAGATTTATTCATGACCCATTCACAACGGCAAACAGGAATACCAGATAAATAATTTATAGTATTAGAAATTGATGTGGAAAATAAAGACTACACATAATAAAACATTGCTTCATGATTAGTTACAGTGTGTGTAGGACTGCATGATCATACCAAGTATATCTGAAAAAAAAAACAGAATACATAAATGACTATTATAACTAGGCAAAATATTGAAAAAAGTTATCAGAAAAAGTCATTTAAAATGATTGTAAAATGTAGTAAAGTTAAATTACTATAAACCAATGTGGCATATCACAGAATATTTTCTAAGTGTGACCTTTGACCTAAGTAGGGTGGAGCAGGGCAAGACGCACCCCCGGGGTAAAATCCCCCCCCCCTTTACTATTTATGTGCCATTAAACTGGCCCCACCAAGCGTTCATTTTGTTTCAAGCCATCTGGTAGACGTTTTGAGAACTTGAGGGGAACAACAGGGCGGCTGTTCGGCGTTTGGTGTCATCGAAAAGGTATGTGGTGCAGGGCCTCAAAGAGGATTCTTTTAAGGCGGTACAAAAACGTTCCCGGGCCCCTGCCCGTCCCAGCACTATTATTATTATTATTATTATTATTATTATTATTTTTGCTTTTGCTTTTGCTAGTCCTGGGTGTTAACAAATATACTTTTATAAATCACGTGTGTGTCCGCAATTGAAACAATTTTTGTCATTCAAAGGGACAAAAAAGTCCCCGCATAGATGGTTACAGACAACAGTCCCCAGTAGACACACAATGCAAGTAAGGGTGTGTGTGCGTGTGTGTGTGAGAAGGATGGTGACTTCTTTTCATTTTTTTCAAATAAATCCTGTGTTCCTATAAGCCTATATGCCTGCTTATAATGTCGACCACCAATGTCTTACGGACGCATATAGCTTTTTTTTATTATTATGTCAAATCAATTATTGATGTGTTTGAGATGCCAACTATGAAATATCTAACATACAAGCTACTGTAAGCTTGGTCCTTTTTTGTTATTGCACAGTTTTATCAAACATGGTGGGTGTCCTTGGAAAGTAAACAAAAGGTTTCAAAGTTGCTTCTACCTGTTCGGTGGAACATGATGCAGACTCATCTATATATAAACCGTAAGATTTTGTATGTAAAAAAAGAGATTTTCACAGAATCAAATGCAGTAAGCAATACAGCTTCCACTGTAGATCTATACGTTTCATTGGGCTCTTGTTTGGAGGGGGATAATCTGACGCACGCGAATCTATTGCTCTGGCGACAGTAGCACGTGGTGATCAATCAGGTATTTATAGTAGCACGTGGTGATCAATCAGGTATTTATAGTAGCACGTGGTGATCAATCAGGTATTTATAATATTTTTATTATATTTCTGTAAATATTCTTAATTCTTTCAAGTTTCAGTTTGTTTTGTCGTTATGGTGAGAACTCTTTTATTGGTAGTGTTGTAAGCATGAGAAGCATGTTCCTTAGTGTGGAGGACGTCTTTTAGGCCATACCTACGTTGCCTGTTTCGAGGCTAAAGTGATGCCTGCTTCATAACCGATGATTATGAATTTAACGGTTTTCTCTCTCAAAGCACAAATAAATTAGGCCTAGTCTGCATAAGTATGTTAAGCTTTTGTGACTTTGGCACTACGTGATAATATGAAGGAAATATAAAATATACATTATAATATTAATATAGCTCTCGTAATTTTCAGGCACGAATCATTCTCATGTTATCTTTATAACTCCATATTTTCCCAGTGTATCTTGACGTATAAAATATATCAATTAGAATATACATAGCTTCAAAGGGGCCCAATCATATATAATGCATGTTGAATTAAAACGAAAAATACCTGCTCCCTTTAAAATTAATCTGTATCCGCCACACATTTGCCTTGAAACTGTTTGCTTACTCCTGTAAACGAGTGTTAAAAACAGTGGACCGGGCGCGATTACAGGTGTCAACATGAACACAGCGCAGGGCGCCGCCTGCATCGCCACAAAACGTGTCAATGAAGAGATGCCCTGACTGACAGCTCCAAAAAAATTCTATGCATGTTTTCACTTTCGAAAGCACAACGGGTTGCGACTCACAATCAGACCTCCGGTCACATGGGTTGTTATGGTAAACAGACACGCGTGGACTGCGTTTACCAACACGCAGAGCCATACAGGGAATTAAACCGCAGTATGTGAGTTACTGAAACTGTGTGTTTGGATAGTTTTGCTGGAAACTTTTATATAAAGCAAAACTGAACAGATAGTGTGAAAAAATGGGCATAATATTGCGCCTGATCATGTCCCTTTAATGAAGAAAAACAACAAAACGTTCAAGTGCATCCCTCTCGTATAGTCTATTCTCCATTTTGCCTACCGTAGGCTAGATAGCTTCGGACCTAAACTGAACAAACAGAGATTTGATTAACTCACTAAAACTGAATGGGTACAATAACGTGGAGGGGCCCGGAAACCTTTTTTGTACAACCTCAAAAATTCCCCTCGGAGACCTTGTCCGCCTGAGACATGAATCAAGTCCTCCACGCATGTATAATGTTATCTTCTGAGCATGCTGTCTTTGGTCTCTGTTTTTCTACTTACTCACATACTAACCGATGTTCTGTATGTTTGCTAGTTATGTATACTATACTGAGTGTGCGATTATCTCATCTTTCTTTTTCAGTAAACTCCTTGACAATCTGTATACCACTCCATCCATTTTCCATGAAACAGTTCTGAATGGTGGCCTTATCAATCGCGCTCAAGACCATGGTTGATCCAGCCAAACTGAAACAAACTTGGAAATGCACAAAACCTGGATGCAAATGGTAATGAAAAAATTAAGTAAAGTAACACCAAGACAGTTATTTTTAAACTAAAAATCATTAACAGATGCCAACACCTGGAGGCAGACATGGTAGTCCCATACATGTCCCATATGTCACATACAGAGCCCTACTCTGTTACTGCATTTTTTTCGTATGTTATTTTGAATTCGGATATGTATCCGCTTTCTTTGATTTTTTGAAAGATTGTTGAACATATCCACATGTTACACCAAAAGAAATATCAATGGAATTGGTTACATTTACCACAGAGATGATAAGAGTAAAAAAGCGGGGTCTTTTTATTTGGGAAAACCGAGATTAAAATATCATTGACTATTGATAGGTTTCTGAAATAAAAGCCTGACGAAACTTGTGCATAATCCATGCAAAAATGTAGGTCGTCCTTTACAGCTCTGTCTACTATTCGTTAGTAGGTCTGTATACTGTCCCTGCTTGACCTGCCACGTCCCAAACGGGCAAACTGAATATTAATAACCTGGCTCGAATTGCTTCCCGTTCAGCAATTAAAAGAATATTCATGAGACGGGGTAAACATCATATATTAGGGTGCAGGCTTGGTGGGAAGCAAAGTTAAACCGTTTGATAAACACTGAGCCTCAATAATTAAAATGAAAATAAGCATAAAGACAATCATACAACGCTTGCCTGACTTAAGTGACTCTTTTAATGTTTCTTGTTTGGAGGAGTTAACTGCCTCTGTTTTTTTAATGCTTGCTTACGAAGTATCATGTACATCTGCAGAATTCCTGTCTAATTGCGGACTATGTGACATGCGCTTACGCGCAATTATCCTGCTGTCAAGGCTCGGCGTATATCACTACGCCGGGCCCTAGCTGTGTGTCATTCCCATTACTGGATTATAGCACCGAAGAACACCCGAAAGGAGCTTTCGTTTGTGATTGAAACATGACTGTTAAGAATAGTCCGTTCACCCGGGGGAAGGTGGGGGGGGGGGGGTGATTTATAATCTCACCGCTTCTTATAAAATACGAACCAACGATCTCTCCCAGCTTTGAGCCCTGTGCTCTACACACAAACCACGGAAGCCGTTCATTAAGTAACACTTAAGCTTTAACGATGAAAAAAAAAAACATATTTTAATCATGGTCCAATAGAGCCCAGGGAATCATGCAATAACAATCTGACAAATGTACAATTAAAACAGCAATACATATTGTAGTCTTGCTTAGAGTCTTCATCATAACACAGGAGTCTCTCAATCCTTACTTCTCTATGGTTATATAACGTAAACACATTTAGGATTACTTTGCATGAAATATCTCCTGATACACATATAGTTATCAGCTCCCAAGCATTAACCCTAAATTTCACTTTGTGAATTTCACTTATAGCTGTGCCTTAAAGTGCAAGCTTTAGCCATAACACAAAAGAAAAGCGGATCCAGAGGGTCCGGACGCCACCTCCCTCCCCCCCTTTTCAACCACAGCAATATTTTTTAAGGGTGTCAGACCAACTTTTGTGGCCTGGACCACCCCCCCCCCCCCTTTTTCTGACCGGGGGACATTCTTTTTAGGTTTCGTAATATGTCCTCCTGGTGTGGACCCCTCCTTTTCCTAAATCCTGGATCCGTCCCTGCAAAATATACATCGTCATGCCGTCGAGTCTAAGTTGTGCAACTACATCTAAAATCTATTTAGTTTTACTTTTTCTGCTCTTCTGCAAAAAAAAAACATATAGATCGTCATGATCATGCTTTACCAAAACTTCTTTGAGAAATATATTTGAAAATATTTTATTCTTAAATCATGTTATATATATATATATATATATATATATATATATATATATATATATATATATATATATATATATTTAATCTCGCAAACCGTCAAAGGGGAATACTTCGGCTCTTTAGCTGTGTAATCACGATCACAGTTTAAGAAAAACACTCAAACATGGGGTCAATTCTTACTCCCTTCACCAAATCCCCTATACAGCCTCGATCAAATGAAAATCACATTCATGTCTTGACAACTGCGCGGTTTCTCACCAATGGCAGATCAGCTACATGTTAATCCATGTTAATACATGCTTTCTACCCAATTACCTCATAGCTGTGTTATGACCCATCAATATTGTATCTTTTCATGTCTTTGGTTTACGACTCGGTAAGAATTTAATTATGTTATTCTGGTAGTCTGTATCCTTGGCCAATCTACCTTTAAAGAAAATATACTCATTTAATACAAGGCAAATAACGTCCTAACCAATCTTTATTTTTTTTTCTTTTTACAAATAATGTGGATATTTTAGGTGATACCTCTGAAGCTATAAAGTGGGTTGCAACAAGACAAGGGTTGTATAGATTCCATATAATAAAAAAAATCGCGATGTCCGTCATACAATGTGTATCTCGTTTTCAGATACAAAATAAGTGGCAGATATGCCATGATACTCATCTTAATCTGACATGAAGGCAACTCATGCTTTAGGCCTAATTATTTATATTTTCGTGTATTTTTTATTAATTTGACTCATTCTGGAACAATTGTTAATAAGAAAAGCTTAGAACAGCTGTAGAAGTGGCTTGGTCTAATTTTTTAGACCAAACTTTACATTCTGACAGATTAATATGTGTAGTATATTATAACCTCATTATAATTTAGTGCAAGATAGCTGTTATGCAGTCTTGACAACTATAAAGAATGAAATCCTAAGTGCTCAAAACCATGTTTTTGCCCAAAATTTGCAGAATATAGGACACACTGGATCATTAACATTTAAAGTTAGTTCAACTAATTTTTTGTCCCCCGCTCCGCGGATGCAGGGATATTGATTTGGGTTTATCTGTCTGTCTGCCTGTCTGTCCCTCTGTCTGTCCGTCTGTCAGGTTTTTTTTTCGTTTCCGTGCAATAACTTTTTAAAAATTTTATCGGATTTCATTCAAATTTGGATCAGTGATTGCTCTCATGCATACCTCGGTTGAGATTGGTTTTGGAGCGTTATCTGAAAAATATTTCTCTCCAGCTCAAAAACAAATTTCTAAAATTTTGGTCAAATTTCTCAGTGTGTTTTAGTTTTTATGTTCACCTGCAGATGTCTCCACGTATCATAGTGGATTTTGGTCCTTTTTTCAATGTGTTTAATTTTTATATTCCCCTGCAAATGTCTCCACTTGTCATAGTGCATCTGTTTTAAGCTTTTTAAAGTTGGGCCCTCAAGATTTTATCCACATGTCATTATTTTGGTTGCTTATCAAGCATGAAAGACAACAAGATCCCAAAGCGAGGGACATTAATCCCGCGAATTCGCTTGTTTTTTTTAACCTTTGATCAGTGGCGTCAATTTTTCTTCCAGGGTGGGGGGATGACTTTATTATATATAAACACACACACACACATATATACATGTATGTATATATATATATATATATATATATATATATATATATATATATATATATATATATATACCTTTTTCAACGTCTCTGAGTAACATTCAACCATATATATGTATATATATTAATATATATATAATTATTATAATTTATATATACTTTATCTTATTTCAAATAATTATAATGATTTAGAAAATAAGCTATTTTTTAATTCTAAGCAAGGTTTAGATATAACATTTTTTAGTAAATGGATCCAAAGTCTATAATTCTAATTATTAATATATTTCATTTGCAATTTTATAATATTATTCTCTGAAAAGTGGGGGGGAGGGGGATGATTTCATTGACCATCCTCCCCTTGCCAAAAAGTGGGGGGTATATATACCCCCCATCCCCCCTGTATTGACGCCCCTGCCTTTGATCTATTTAGATGACATGCCGTAAAATTAATAGTCTGTTCCCGGGAAGGCGCCAAATGAAGTATGAATATTGTCAACCTGGTGACTCTGAAGCTAATTAGAGACCAAAAGCCCAGTGTGAGATGTAAAACTCAAAGACAAGAATAATTATATTTTGCAACCTCCTGGTTCTCCTGGACCTTTTGGTCACGTGACATAGCGTGTGATTGTTGGCAGCCATTTTTTACATTTACATTTTATTAGAATGTTTATGACATTAAACAACTAATCAACTGCATGCTTTTGGATGTATAGTTGTGCGATCTTTACCTTCATCAGTGGGTTTAAAATGTTAGTAAACCACCTTAAAGCAACAACGGTTGACCCGGAGAGAAAACCCCAAATTTGACACCTCAAAATCTGCATTTAAGATGAATATTTCATATCAGATTGCAATTATCAACAAAATATTGATATTCAGTAAAACAGGGACAATTATAATATATCAGACACTTTTCTGAAGTATCAAAATAAACCATAATTCTTAAACAGTCTGTTTACTATGAGGCTTAAATCCCCCAATTATTATGTTTTTTATTTAAATATATATTAAATATAAAGCATGCAGATATATATGCTGAGGTCTGGAAGTGAAGACTAAACTAGGATGTATTATTTCTTTGTGCTTATACTGGTCTCTAATCAATATTTTACTTTGTAGTGCTTTGACAGGGAAAATTATTTTGCAAGATTCCCATGAGACCATTCAGTCTCTCTTTGTGTAAGTGCAATAAACGTACAATTTATTATTTAACTTACCAGCAGAAAAGAGGTTAAAGCTAATAATTTATTTTATTTTGTTTAGTCATTGCTTGTATTGTTCAGGTATAATGTTCCATATATAAGTAAATATAGATTAACATATTTATGCCAGTTGTATGCCATATTACGTAATCCTTGTATCAACAGCATAATGTAACAATGTAAATGTGTTTCGTACAGAGGAAATTTTGAATAACATATTGATGGAGGAGAGGAATTGATATAATGCTGTGACCTGTTTTCCAATCCTCATTGCTTTACTTTGCAATAAAATATTGGTCAAACCAAAAGTCCTCGGCCGCGAATTCTGTGCTGTCCCCCCCCCCCCATCTTCAAATCCTGGATCCACAACTGGTTGGTGGGGGTAATAACGAGAGAGGTAAAGGCCCTCGGCCCGAATTTGGTGCTGCCCCCCCCCTTGGTGGGGGTAATTATTATGACACTAAATAGCTCAAGAATGCCCTAGTAAATAAGAGGTTACCACAGTAAAAGTGTTTATATGTATATGTAACACGAAGAAATATAACCCTAATTTTTTACTCCATTTTGTCTGTCACTCCACAGATATTTCCCAGGTTAGTCTGTTCCTCTCGGTCAAGGGTCAACCATCTGGTTGCAAGGAAGAATAGGATTATCTTTGCATGTCTTTGACCGGTCGCATGGTCAATCTTGTTTGGGCACCGAGGCGTGGCAAAATCCGGAATGACTCCGACGTTTAGGAGCTCCCGCGCCAGTCCAGCCCAGAAAATGCTACTGTTGGCCACACCCAAGGCTTGTTATTTTATTCCAGGTAAGCACCTTGTTTTCATTGCCCTTCACATTTATTCTCTGAACTACTTAAATGCAGGAATAATTTCTCCAATAGGTAACCTAGAACATGTCAGTTTGTCCCAGCATTTCCTACATTCTGCCCATTTATATATTGTATGGTCAACTAACTAGGATAAATATACCAGTCCATTAAAAGCCATTCTGTTTTCTTTCTTTGAAATGCCTGCAACTCATACCAGTAGCACTGTAAACAAATCACGTTTCTCCCCCCCCCCCCCCCCCCCGGAGCTGCTGTAGGAATATCTTTAGTGTCCACTTCAAAAGTTGTGCCAGCCGTTCCCTCCGGTAGTAATTTCAGTCACAACTAGTAAAAAATTAGTTTTTCAGTGGCAGGCCCTCTTGCCACATTTTTATAAAGATAATTAATGAGGGCCCCGCTTGACAGGCGGTGCCCTATAGTGATCACCGTGTCAGTCCGTCCATCCGTAATTCCGCCCTTCCGTCAGTGACACTTTCTTTCGCACGCGATAACTCAACAACAAAATACTGCAGCTTTCCCAAATTAACAGGGTTGATTGGTACCTATGAGGGCTCCAGACCTATCGAATTACAGACTTGTCAGAATTCCAATATGGCCGCCACAGCCCAATCGCTGATTTTCTTTCGCGCGCGATAACTCAACAACAACATACTGCAGCTTTCCCAAATTCACAGGGTTGATTGGTACCTATTTGGGCTACAGACCTATTGAATTCTTGTCGGAATTCCAATATGGCTTTTTGAATTACAGACTTGTTGGAATTCCAATATGGCCGCCACAGCCCAATCGCTGATTTTCTTTCGCGCGCGATAACTCAACAACAACATACTACAGTTTCCCCAAATTCACAGGGATGATTGGTACCTATCAGGGCTCCAGACCTATTAAATAACAGACTTGTCGGAATTCCAATATGGCCGCCACAGCCCAATCACTGATTTTCTTTCGCGCGCGATAACTCAGCAACAACCTACTGCAGCTTTTCCAAATTCACAGGGATGATTGGTACCTATGAGGGCACCAGAACTATCAAATTACAGACCTGTTTGAATTCCAATATGGCCACCACAGCCCGGTGGCTGATTTTCTTTTGCACACAATAACTTAACAACGGCCTACTGCAGCTTACCAATTTCACAGGGATCATTGGTGCCTATGAGGGCTCCAGACCTATTGAGTTACAGACTGGCTCAAAATCAAATATGGCTATCAGATTACATTCGGTGATTTTCTATTGCACACATTATTTCAGACTTATCTTCTACATATCATAATTATATATTATATCATTGACCCAGTAGGATTTTTTCCCTCATGCATATGAATAAAAAACTGTTTCTGTTTGTCATATTTTACAAATTTAACTTAATTTTTCACCCATATGTAAACTAGTCCAGCACTTGCAGAAACGCGGGGCCCTCTGAGGACAATTGTCCGGCCACATCTAGTTTTTTTTTTATCTCACAAGGCATTTGCTGGCGAGAGCATTTTATATAAATGTTACGTTACATAGGTGAAACCGGTGCTGCCTTCTGGCCGTTGAGAATGAACCTGCCAACCGTGCTGCCACCTGGCCGTTGGGAATAAAATTAATCACCAAACCACTCTTCGCCCCCCCCCCCCCCCCCCCCCCCCCACAAACCCCTCGCAATACGGGATATAGTCAAAATAAACACGAGTTTCATGCAAATTCTATCCGAAACATTACTTATTAAGTATTAATAGCAGCGTACATAAATATATAATAAAAAATTCAAATTCATTAAGCACAGCATGTGGTTAACTTTACATGCTAAATATAAAAATATAGAAGAATAGTCAACACTTTTTACAACTCTCCCTAATTATTCACGGCTTTTATTAAAAACATTATATGATTTATGTATATACAAACAATAAATTATATTTAATTATATAACCAAAAAGAATATAATATCATATTAAAAATCAAAACATCACATCTCCCATTCTTCAAAAGCAGTACCTGAGCATTAGAAGCCGGTATTCTCTGCATACTGTGGTTGGCTTCATATTCGCGAGGCTGAAATTTCGCGATTTTTCTATTTTTAATGTTTTGCGAGAGTTTCATTTTCGCGATCTCACAAGAATCTACTAGTATATCAAATCTTTGGCAAAACCATATACCTTTGTGTTTTATAAAATGAGAATAGGTCATGCGTTTGTGACATTTTCTTATATAATGATGGGCCAGTACACACAGCATAGGTGGTTTAGTTCAAATTTAAGGTTTAAATTTCCCTATACCTGCAAGGATGTAATTTATTAAAAAAATTCTCCCTGCTCTAACCTATTACCATACAAGTATTGATTACACTAAATAAGAAGAACATTCTCAATTGGCCGATTATTCCCGAGGGTTTCATTTTCGCGATTATTTCCCATTCGCGAATATCGCGATATTAAAACCCTCGCGAACAAAAAGGCAACCACAGTATCTGGTTGCAAAATTTAACCTTTTTCATGGCTTGACTGACAATTTCAGGGGATATATATTTCAGTTCAAGATGAACATAACGCTTGATGCTTTGAAGTACATGACTAGGTACACGGGCTTTCTTGACCCAACCACTGTTCAAGATGTCACTGTTGACGTAGTTCCTTTCCGGGTCATCATCGGAATGTCAAATACTGCTTCCCATGTGTGATACATCCCCCACCGTTTAACGATGTATGAATCACCCTGAATTTGAAGACTTCTTATGCCGTCGTCAGCAAAACCACTTCCAACATGCGTTCCACCTGAGTATGATTCCCACATGCTTTGTATATATCGTCCACTGACAAACCACTTGTGTCTCCGTTCATGTTTAACATCATTCAGAACAAATGGAAGTGGCATCGCTTCAGTCAACATGCAATGGTTCCTCATTGATTGCTTATCCATTGTCAGTCCCACGTGCTGTGTTGCGTTTGGTCATTTAAGGTACTTTCTATTAAGCTCCAAAGCGAAACAACCGTTTACATGCACAGACAAGCCCGACGGGCTTTTGTCTTCTAGTGGGAGGGGCAGGAAAGAGTTACCCATCTGGTTCTCTGTAATCCCTGTCACTATGATCGGTATCAAGCTCCATGGCAAGGCTAACCCAAGGGTATAAAGCAGGCTCTGCGTCATTTTGTAGGTTCTTAAAGGAATGAGAAACGTTGGCCCCGCAGTACTGATGTAACACAAGCAAACAAACTATTTCACGTGACACCCATCTATGTCATATTTAGTAGTCTGGTCCCCGAGTGAGTACGCACTTTCTAATGGTTTTCGCGACCAGTCTGTCTCGTGAGTACGGTGGCTCTTATTGGACTGCAAGATTTTTTTTTATCTCGTTCCCACGGAATAGTATCTCGTGGTCACGCGATAATTATCTCGTTCCCACCCGTTATTATTTCCTGGCCATGCGTTTTCTCGCTCCAACGCGTTAGTATCTCGTGGCCACGCGTTTATTTTCTCATTTCCTCGCTATCTCGTGGCCACGCGATAATTATCTCATTCCCACACGTTAGTATCTCGTAGCAATGCGTAAATTACATGTATCTCGTTTCCACGCGTAAGTATCTCGTGGCCATGTGATAATTATCGCGTGGCCACGCGTTAGTATGCCATGCTAGCTCAAGCCCTTATTTGGACAAGAATGTCTGTGGTCCTCTGTATGTTGTATGCCAGAGCTTTGATGCAACTTAAATTTTTTGTATATGTATTTCATTATATGTGCGTTTGCGCCGAATGCTTCGAGGTAAATTTGCAGCGGTTTACATTGCGTTGGTTCAACATTTCATTACGTTGCTTCAACCTGGCCATTTTTATTTGTTCATGAAAAACTGTTTGCGTTTGTTTTAGGGTAAGGGTGATATAAACCCTTGTGTTCCAAACATATGAATTAAAATTAAACGCTTATTTGTATTTTACTCTCCCAGAAAATCATATTTTTAGAGCTAGGGTTAGGGTGATATAATCTCGGATACACCGAACAGGGAAAACAACATGTCGGTTTGTGTTTTGTCTCAAGGGAGAAGATTACAACAAGAGGTGTCAGCTATGCCACTTTATCAGAGGCGGGGGGGGGGGGGGGTGCGGGGGGAAGGTGGGGGAGGGGGGGGGGGGAGGCAGGGAGACGTACCACCCTTTTTAAGGGGTAAAAACCTTATAACAAGAAATTTGCTCATTCTTCACCCTCACATCTTTCTTTCCACAATAATATTTCAGTTATGTATTTCATATTATGAAAATTTAGTATGACACATTTTACCCGAACACGACTTTTATTTCACAACTATATTTAAAAGTTCTTTCCAAAGTGCACTTTGAAAAGCACATGATAGGTGTGTTGCACATATTAGGCCCTATATGCAAATTCACGCCACGGAACTTAAATGAACTTAAATAAATGAACAAGAAAATGGCTTCTAAAAGCATTAAATCATTACCGGTCATTTTGACAGAGAAAATCATTTGAAAGTTGGTTTAATTTAAACTATTTAGTTTATAATTTATCATGTGATGATGCTGTTGGGGGGAAGTATTTCATTCCAAATGCATCTTATTAATATACAAATGAAAAGCAAGTGATACATACTTTAAGTCTTTCATGATTAAGATTTTCAGACATTTTAGTTCTTTTAGATTTTTTTTTAATTAATAGCACATCATACACATAGTTTCATCTAGGACAGTTGTTAACTTCATCATCAAAATCATGATTTTGGCTAACATGTTTCTTAAAAGCTTAAATCACATTCATTGGGTATTTATAAACCATCCAATTCTTAAATTTTCGGTGATAGTTAAAACTGAATCACTTATTTATCAGGACTTAAACGTTTTCATTATGCGCTCCAATGATTACAGTCTAGTTACTTGAGAATTTGTCCGTCATCCGGGTACGGGGGGGGGGGGGGGGGGGGGGGGGGGAGTCCGGACCCCCCTTTTTGAGCCGAAGCAACCTGTGTGTAAGGGTTTCATACCAGCTTTCGGCTTGGATCCCCCTTTTCCTAAATCCTGGATCCGAGCCTGGGCGGTAATATAATGCCCTCACTGAACTCGTTCTGTTCCATAACTGTAACAATATAAAACACATTACATATCTACTGTGTGAAGATTCGTGCTGGATATTCACTGATTGCGTCGGCGTCACTTTCTTTTTTTTTATACATTTTATTACGTAATCCATGTCAGCACTTTCAACTATGGTGGATTTATTCAAAAGAAATAATACGAGTCATGATAAATTTAATTTCGGATATATTTCATGTTCATAAAATATTTGTTATTCGTAGATTAAAATCGGTATAGACGCATTGATGCGTGGTATATTCGCTATGCATTACAGTCGGTGTGAATGGTAAACTTTATACACCACGAAGATATAACGTCCATTTATATGGAACCGTCATGTCATTTCATGACAGTCTGATTTTGAGTTATGTCTGTTTTTTTTTTTTTACTTCACGACTGGGTTGACCTCTGATCTCAGTGTTCGACTACTTTTGTCTAGATAAACTACACACACTGAGTCTGTGGTTAAGATGTTTATAGGTCGGGGAATTCTCATCCAGTAAAGAACATTACTTTGGAGTCTTACACTTGGCGTTGCGTTATTACCCGTTAACAACGAGCGTCAAAGACTAGAACCACGGTCTATAATAATGGTCTATGGTCTATTTCCCCGTACCGAATAAGACGTGATAATATTTGAGACATAAATCTTATACATATCATAAGGAATCTATTATTAATACTTGTATCTTGTGTACAATATATATATATATATATATATATATATATATATATTTATATATATATAATATTATGTTACGGAACCTAACATCAACAGATCACGTATGCGTGACGAACATAAACTTTGTAATGGAGATAAAAAGTGTTTTTTTTTTTTGTTAACAAATAACTATAATTTATTCTTAAAACAACCCTAACATTACCATACACTAAATCAATACAATTACACAGTACAACAACAGTATAAGAGCAAATCAATATAATCACACAGCATAATAAACAAAGTGCAGAGTACCTGGATACCACCACTGTCCCAGCGACAAGTCCTTTTATATGTATAAACCGGATGAACAGTTCACACAAATCTTCTCAGAGAATAACAGTCCAATGCATTCAAAAAAGCAATCTACTGTAATCCAAAGTGAAATCCTGGCAGTGATCCGAAAGGCAAACTGAAGACTATATAACTTCCGTCACAAATTTAGAAGAAAATCTATAATTGCCGCACTTATCGGAAAAGGTCCACAACTGACTTACACGCTTCTGTGTCCACTGGAATATTTCTTTCCTCTCCTCTCGGCTCTAAAACACAGCCCATTCTTTATAACTTTCACCTCAAGCCGAGAACTTTCTATTTCTCGAACAATCTAAAGAACCTAACATGATACACTGAACACACGCGTTACAGGAAACATCTAGAACAACATCTCTGTGTTTATACATATCAGGGTTCACACGTGGGCCGGCCCGGCTCGGCCAGGCGAGAAACCCCCAGACTAGCATGACCGCTGTTTATACGTCAGACCCCAGGCGTGGGCCTAGACTAGCATGACCGCTGCTTACACGTCAGACACCAGGCGTGGGACGGGCTATGCCGTCACGGCAACGGCTAATGCTAGCACTGCACATACACGTACAATTAAAGAGACATCTGTTACCCTCCCCCTCCTGTAAGAAAAAAAGAAAGTTTTCTCAAAAAACTTTCTTTTTACGATCACAATCACTAAATTTTTAAAACATCTAAAAATCATCTTATTTACAACATTACATGAGCATCTCGTTTACAACATTTCATAAACATCTCAATAAGCAATCAGCAAGTACATTGTCTTTCCCTTTAATGTGTCTGATTTCAAGATTGTAATCCTGTTAAAACAAACTCCATCTCAACAATCTTTGATTTATTACATTTCACCTTGTTCATGAACGTGAGGGGATTGTGATCACTGAAGACAATGAAAGGCTTGACAGAAGTAACAAACTTCAAAATTTTGCAATGCCAAAATCAAAGCCGAACATTCTTTTTCAAAAGTGGACTGAAAATAATCTGAGCTATAGCGATCACTCTTTGTCCGTCGTCCGTCCGTATGTTTACAGGGCATAAATCGTAACCGGTGGACCTAGAATCTTCTAACTTGGCATCCTGAGAGGTCCATAAAAAATCTCCTTGGAAACCTGAAATTAGGTCTCTGTTACCCATATTCTCCGAGCTGTGGGTCTCGTCCCCCCAGAATAATAAAAAACTTGATAAAAAAGCTCAAGTATCTGAATAACTACTGCATTGATCACCATGATTCTTTGCATAAATAATGATCATGGAGTGTTCCATCAGTTCCTGCCAACTGATGGCGCCACCTGTAATTTTCTTATTTTTTTACGAATTTTTTTTCTCTATTTTCGAGATCTTCAAAGAAGTTGTCAATTGTTAACAAGGCACAAATCATAACCGCTGGACTTGGAATCTTCTAACTTGACATCAAGGGAGGTCCTTGAAAAGTCTCTGTGGAAATGTGAATTTAGGTCTCTGTTACTCATATTCTCGGAGCTATGGGCTCATAAGTACCCCTCAGAATAATTAAAACTTTGATAAAAACTCTCCAGTGTCTGAATAACTAATGCATTGATCACTATGATTTTTGCATGCATACTGATCAATGACTGTTTCTTAAGTTCCTGCAGACTGGTGGCGCCACCTGTATTTTTTTTAATTTTCACGCATTTTTTATCTATTTTTGAGACCTTCAAATAAAACCTCATCTGTTGACAAGGCACAAATCTTAACTGCTGGTTCTAGAATCTTCATACTTGACATCTAGTGAGGTCATTTAAAATTATCCTTGGAAATCTGTTACCTATATCCGCCAAGCTATGAGGCTCGAAAGTACCCCAAAGAATAAATTTAAAAATTTGATACAAACACACCAGTATCTGAATAACTAATGCATTAATCATCATGATTCTTTGCATGCTTACTGATCATGGCCTGTTTCTTCAGTTCCTACAGACTGGTGGCGCCGCCTGTATTTTTTCGAATTTTCCCGCATATTTTTTTTTCTATTTTTAGAACATTCAAATAAACCATCATCTATAAACAGAGCACAAATCAACACTGTTTGACTTTGAACCTTCTAACTTATCATCTAAAAAGAGTCTTCATGGATACCTGAAATTAGGTCTCTGTTACCCATATCCTCCGAGCTATTTGGCTTGATAGTACCAAAGAATAATTAAAAATATGATACAAAAGCTTCTGTATTTGAATAACTAAAGCATTGATTGCTAAGGTTCTTTGCATGCTTTTATATCATGGAATGCCTCAATCAGTTCCTGTAAACTGGTGGCGCCACCTGTATTTTTTAAAAATTTTCACACATTTTTTTCTCTTTTTGAGACCTTCAAATGAAGCAGTTATCTGTTAACAAGGCACAAATCGTCACTGTTTGACCTAGAATCTTCTAACTTGACAGCCAGGGAGGTCCATGAAAAGTCATCATGGAAACCTGAAATTAGGTCTCTGTTACCTATATCCTCTTGAGTAATGGGGCTCGTAAGTACCCCCAGAATAATTAAAAATGTGATAGATAAGCTTCTGTATTTGAACAACTAATGCAATGATTGCTATGATCCTTTGCATGCTTTTTGATCATGGAGTGCTTCATCAGTTCCTGCAGACTGCTGGCTACCCCCCCCCCCCTTGAGGCATATGTTGTTTTCAGTGCCATCATCTGTCATCGTCGTCCTCATCTGTAGGATATCTTGTGAACGCGATAACTTTTGAAGGGCTGCATATTTTCCGCTAAAATCTAAAACACCCAATTGTTTATACCAAAATCTAGGAGGAGTTTGAAAACCAGTGACCTTGGCCTTCATCTTCAATTAAAAATCTGCCAAAATGTGAAATTTTTGTGAACCCCATAACTTTTGAAGTATTCCACGTACATTTTGGCCTCAGATTTGGTACACATATTGTTCCTGTCAAGTTATTGGAAGATTTCGAAAAACTTGTGACCTTGAGCACCATCTTCAAGGTCAAATCTGCTAAAATGTAAAATTTTATGAACCCCATAACTTTTGAAGTATTAAACATTTTGTCCTCAAATTTGGTACAGGAATTGTTCATAATAAATTCAATGACAATTTAAAAAAAACTGACCTTGACCTTCATCTTCAAGGGCAAATCTGCAGAAATATGACATTTTTGTGAACCCCATAACTTTTGAAGCTTTCCACATTTTGTCCTCAAGTTTGGTACACCAAATGTTCCTACCATGTTCTCGGACGAGTTTGAAACCTGGTGACCTTGACCAGGATTTTTAAGGTCACATCAATGGAAATGTAGTTATTGTCCTGTGGACGAGATCACTTTTGAAGGGCTGCATATTTTCCTCCAAAATTTGAAACACTTTTTCCTACCAAAATCTTGGACATGATAGAAATCCTGTGACCTTAACATTGATCTTCAATGTCAAATTTATGCAATTCTAGGCTTATTGTGACCCCAGTAACTTTGTAAGTACTGAAGATTTTTCTTCAAATTTGACACACCAGTTCTTTCTGCCAAAATGTCATCAGAGTTCGGAAAGCAGTGACCTTGACCTTCAAGGTCTAATCTGCTGAGATTAAGATTCATTGTTTTGAGATAACGCATATTTTAACCCTAATGTTTTGGGATGACCTATAGGGGGAGACATATATCTAATTGGCACTGCAAAAACAGAGCCATTATAGTTTAAATTTTTATTACACATTTTAATGTCTATTTTTGAGAACCTAAAATGAAGCAGTTGTCCATTCACGGGGTGCAGATCATGAGTGTTAGACCTAGAGTCTTCTAACTTGACAGTCTTAGAGTTCCATGAATAAAATTCTTGGAAAATTGAAATAAGGTCATGGTGAACTATATTTTGAAAAAAAAAACATGATTTTTAAGCACCAAGTGAGTCAGGTGGGGCACAAATTGTATCCATTTGGCCTGAAATCCTCATACAGGTCCCTAAAATTCTCCTTGGTAACCTGAAATGTCACTCTGACCCATTTTCTACGAGCTGTGTGAAAGAACTTGATTTTAACACTAAATTAGTCAGGAGGGCATAAATGATAGCAGCTGCATGTAGGTTAAGGTCACTGTAACCTATATCTAAGGGCTGTTGGCAAAATGCATGATTTTGACTCTGAGAGTCTTATTGCCCATTGTTCAAAGCTCCTTGAATTCAGCTGAGCGTCATGGCCCATGGGCCACTTGTTCTGGTTTGCATTAAACTTTCTTGAAAAATAACAAATTGGATGATCTATGCCATCACTGCCTTCTTGTAACAACACAGCACCAGCAGCAGTATCACTTTCATCTACAGCTAACTCAAAGGGCACAGAAAAGTTTGGAGCTACAAAAATTGGTGAACTTGGCAGAATTGTTTTCAAATTCTGAAATGCATTTTCACACTGAACATTTCATACAAACTTTTGTTTCTTCTTTAACAAATTAGTCAAAAGGTTCAGCTACAGCAGACAAATTTGGACAAATCTTCCTGTAATATCCAACCATACCAAGAAATCGCATTATTTGACAAGTGTATTCTTAAACACATTACAAATATTTTAAGAAATATCAAAATTAAGTCAAATGATGTGATACGTGCACCAGCCAATCGTCCCATGGCCCAGCCTATGTCCTAGGTGCAGCTCCCCATCATATGACACTGGACGGGTAAAGATGGGTGCTGATGCATTACTGTTGACGCATGTAATCACCACGACACCTTTACGCGAATAAGTATGCGATGCGCACAACTGAACCACTGATTATTAATATTCGTATTACAAACACCGATTGTTGGCAATCATCTGCGCCTGACATAGCAATTGATGCAACAAGCACTGATCGTTTATATTGAACGATTCACTTTGAACGAACGATTCACAAAAAAGTATGTGTACTGTCCAGTATAGGGAATTATGGATCATCTTTCAAAAATGAAATATGATACCTACTTTTTTGTTTATTTTGGGCGAGGTAATATTTTCATTAAGAATTTCTTTTTCAGTATCTGCCAGAATAAATGATTCTTGCTAGTTATAGCTTATTTGATGCAGACTTTTTTAAATAAGTGATTAAATACGCTGTGAATGTTTAACAAAAATCTTCTATATTTCAGAGTTCCGAAGAATAAGAGATGGGTCGCTATTGGAAAGGATCGCTCGCAATATTCTTACTTGTGTTGAGTATTTCAGTGGTATGGTTACCATGGAATATTTCAGACAGCATATCGTTAAAATTAATCATATATCGCAATGAATCCCAGTGCAATATTACGGACCTGCAGTGCCTTGCAAAGAAGATGTCCGTAATGACCCCGGCCGCAAAGGATCCGGTAGTAACATTAGTCATCCTTGATGAAACATACATAGAAATGTTCCTAAATTTTGCCGTCTCGGCTTCAGACAACGGAGTGGGGAATCTTCTGCCAGTCGGTCTTAGTCAGAACACCGTTGAGAAGCTTGTGAGCCGAGGATTTACTGCTTATTATGAGGCATCACTGAGGGAGTTAGCGAGCGAAGAAAATCGATTTGGGACCGATGCGTTCAAGAAAAAGGGAAATCTAAAGTTTTCTCTTACGTTGAAACTTCTTACTCAAGGGTTCAGTGTGCTTTTGATGGACCTGGATACAGTTTTCATAAAAAATCCGTTTCCATATTTCAAGTGTAGAGAATGTGATGTAGAGATTCAACAAGACATAACAGGGATGCCACAAAAATTATGTATTGGATTGGTGATTTTCCGAAAAACGGCGGCAACAATCAGCATTGTAAACGATACTCTTAAAATACTAAACAAAAATCCAAAATTGTGGGACCAAGAAGTATTTACAAAATTATTGATAAATGGGAGGGAAGATAATCGGATAAGATACAATGTTTTGCCCTACAAGCTTTTTCCTACAGGTCATATTTTATACTATGAAAGCATTTATACATACAACATATCAAGAACAGTGATTTTTCACAATAATCACAATATATGGTCGCGGATAAAAACATACCGATTAAAAGAGCTAGGAGGCTGGTTCCTGGATACGGACCAGTATTACAGTAGTACAACACGGAAATACTTAACATACAATAATGTGCTTCCTTTTGACCGGGGCAGAGGCATAACGGATCTTAATAAAGCACTCAGATTGGCTACAGCCCTTAACAGGACCCTGATACTTCCAAGATTCCAGTGTCAACCCAAGAAGGATTGTCCTTTTGACAAAGTTGTGAAAGATTTTGTTAAATGGGACACTAAAAACAATAACATGTACAGAGAACACTCATTTCTACGCAACAAGAAAGTTCCGGACTCGGTAAAAAACTCCATCACAAAGCCTGTCTTGGTTTTAACAGGGAAAATGACAAAGCTCGGTCCCCCAAAGAATGTTCATGTATTACAACCTTACAACATCACCACATGGCCAACAGCAGATGAACTCACGGGGTGGTTGAAGAAATATGATAAGTTCTATGTGATTCATTTCCACTCGATGCGGTTCGAACTCCGACATTGAGGTAAAAAAAATTAGGGTTAGCCAGTTTGGTGCGATTTTCCTGCACTCAGGATAACTCAAAGATGAGAAATTCCAGTGTATACGATCATCATATGTAAGAAACAATGACATTCCAAAAACACTTAAGCGTATTTTACAGTCTTATCAAACATTTCTAGCATGGATATTATTAACAGTTTGAAAAGAAAATATATATTTTAAATAAACATATATTGAGGTTTGGTTAAATAGGGATGTCTAAACTATAAAGAATTACCAGCACGTCCCCTTCTGCACCAAATCCAAAAATATTGAGGCCTGGGTTGGAGAGAACATGTTCCGTATTTGTATTTATAATTACAGGGAACCTGTTAGTGTCTTTAAATTACCTCAAGATATTTCTTTGCACAGATTCCGTGGAGAAGTGATTTGGATGAACCAAAACTAAAATGGCCGAAATCCGAAAGAACTAGTTCTATAGGACATAGGGGTTGGGGGGTTAGAGGCAGCATTTTTTACATGTCGTGTGGAAACGGAGGAAGGGGTCCCTCCTTAATATATATAGGCGTTATCGTCGATTACAACAGTTGCGTTTATTTGATTAAATTAGTTAATCAGTCTTATGAGAAATTTAGTGGATACAAATGTATGGGAAGTGGCAAACCATAGAAAAAGCAATATAGTGTTTAAAGTCCATGATCCTTTTATCTAATGCCATATACTAGGTTTCATTCGGGTATATAAGGAATGGTCTAAAACCTGAGATAATCGAATGACCTGTCAGTTGAAAGCATTTCGGGGAAAAGGAATAACGTGGATAGGCTGCAGAAAGGTGTGTGTGATTCCTCCAGCGTCATCTCTTGGCATGAGGACATAACCTAAGGCGACATGAAGGGAATTATACTGGTACAGCTTAGAATAATATCTACCGAACGTTTTACTTTGTTTCGCTTCGTCTTAAAGTGAACTTTCTTTTGTAATGATATATATCTGTCTGTAAATATAACGTTCAAATTTAAATGGTTTTGATTTTACATGTGTAATTACAGCTACATCTTGTTTTTAAACTAACGCAAACCTACCTATTAAAAGTTAGCTGAGGAAAATCGCCAGTTGGCGGCAGGATTACCGTATCTTTGCATTTTGCTCAGCTAAAACATAATTGAAATTGATGTATTTCTATTGGGTTTATTGATATAAATGTCTTTGACTAGTATCAATTTAATATTTATGGTAGATGTCATTGATGTGGGGCTGAGGATATATCAGTACTCAATAACGTATACTTTGGCTGAGTATTAGCATTTACGAAAACTATGTCATTATTCCTGCCAGCCGTGGCTTCAGCCTGTCAGATTACTATGTATATAATCAGTATTTTGTTACAATGTTACAACGGACGAGGCCACATAGATGCAGACTTTTGTGAAAAAAATTAAGCCCTTTCGATTGGCCCAGCATGTGAGGTAAATGTACATACATGTCTATTTATGATTGTATTAGTATTTTGATTAAGTCATACGTATAATGTTTATAAGGAATATATATATATATATATATATATATATATATATATATATATATATATATATGAGGCGTAGGTATACAGATATGTTTCCAAAGAACACAGCGTAGAAAGAGTGAGAGAATTAAACATAGGCTGGTTTACATGACGATTTTCAAAGCCATACATCATTAATGTACCTGTTAGTGTATCAGAGTTATATAATAAAACGCATATTACATTGTTTGTGTACTTTAATATACATTGTAAATGACCTCGGTATCACGGGGTCACTCTGGCCAGGTTCGTTTGCAACATTAAAAAGGATGCCACAGAAAGCAGAACACTCACACACACGAACAAACAACTATGACAGCATGTACATAATTAACTTGTGTATTGACTATATGTACAGAGAATGAAATAATATGGCTTGACTGGTGGTAGTCAGTTTACCTTGAACTAGAGGCTGCTGTTACCACGCTCAGTGACAGGGGGACCATCCCATTACTGCAAGATCCGAATATGAATGAATCTCTTATTGGGTCTACAGTGTTCTCGACAAAATCATCCCAAGAGAAATGTATCACATGACGGGGAAATGGTATTTACACAGAAAGTACCATTAGGCCGAGAGGAATGTGCTGATGTTTTGTGCTGTAGGTTGAGATTATCACAGAATTGGGACACTAAAGAGCTTTTGAATTCCTTGGTAAATAAAAAGCAAACATGGCGGAAGGGTACTTTATGTGTAAAGTCCTTTATAAAATCTGCTTAGCATGAAAGCCGCTGTCCAAGCGTAGAGTAAAAATTTACTGACAGAGTTTTCTTTTTTTTTTTCGTATTATCTTGTCTCGTTCAATTAGTCGGCTCTCACTTTTAATTGGTACAATGTTCCTATGCATGCCTGACAAGCTAAAGGTTACTAATGTTGTATTAACAGGGCTTACAGTGTATAGACATTACCAACAACAGACGTTATTAGACTGTCTTTCAATACAAAAAGACTCAGACGGGATATATATATATATATAATATATATATATATATAATATATATATATATATATATATATATATATATATATATATATCTGACACTCCTGTACTTGAGTAGATTGTTTTCTGCTATGCTCGTGTCCATTGACCCAGCACCGCAGGTTTTATCAAGTAAATTCGATACAAAGAATCTCAGAGAGCCTACTGTTTAATATAGGGCAATTTTACCATGTTTCATCATTTGAGTTTTAAAATTAGAAGTACTTTCTTAACGAGATACAGATTCAGAATATTGTTTCAGTTGCGGCCGATAGGTGTAGCTCGTGTGGTGGAAAGCGTCTCCTGGGAGCCATGATGGAATGGCGGTAATGGAAATGGATATTGTGCTGCCCGAACTTCATCAAATTGCCAACTGCCCTTAATATATATATATATATATTATATATATATATATATATTATTATATATATATATATATATATATATATATATAATTTGGCGTTTCATAAAGGCACGACTATTAAATTAAAATGTTTGGGCCAATAAAATCCTTCAGGTCCGGTTACCTTTTTATTTCCCCGGACTAGAAGCTGTTTATGATACACTCATTACTGTTCGAGTCAAAGATGTTCACGTGACCACAGCGAGCCATGTGATTGGTTGATTGGTATGGTTTGCTTCCGCCAGCATTTCCGGTGCATGTGGCGGCTTGGTTGATACTCGATTCCCATCCCACGCCCGGCTCGAAACCCTTCAACTCAAACCATCCCTTCTCGTCCAAGGCGCAGTCCATAACAACATCAAATAACCAATAATTCGGTCCGAATCTGTGGACAATAATCAACAGATTAATAGTTAAGTAATTTTTGTTTTAAATTTGGACAGATACCATAAGAAATGATCAAGCACCTCATCTTTAACATAAGCTTAAATCTTATGTAATTAGTAAGTTATGTGTTAAATGAAATATTACTTTTTCTGAAAATACAATTATACATATATTCCGCTACGATAGAGAAAGCCCATTGTGAAGATAAATAAAAATAGCAAGGATTCACAGGATAAAGTTATGTTTGAATAAATATGTAACACCCATTCAATTAAATGATACCAAATCATAATTATAGAAAGCATTCAGGGGTACATGGAAATCAAAGATACATACATCAGAACTGTAAGTAAGCTTTCAACAAGGGCGTATAAAATTACACATGAAAGTCACATAAATAACTCACGTGTTGATTGGTTGAAAACCGGCATGATCAGGATCGTTTGTCGTCCAGACCGTGGGGGAGCCACTAGCGAGAATTCCCTGGTATGACCCTTGACCTACTTCGGCACCATACCAGTCCAGGAAGTTGTCCCCGATACGCCAGGCATTGTATTTGTCGTAATGACTTGATGTCCCCAGGGAATCATGGATGATGTCTAACGAACACCAGCTCGTCTCAGCATTGTTGGTACAATCTATCAAATATAGCAGACGGAGATCCGATGGTTCTAATAAATTTGCCTGACGACCTCAATTTTTTTCCTACACAAACTACTAAGAGGAATTTTAAATTTTGGAAACGTCCTGATACTAAAGATATACCAGTTTGTCTTGACATTGCAAGTGTAACTTTCCAAATAGTCTCCTCTAATGTTTGGTCTATTCAGCACTTAAATGAGACGAAAGCGAATATCTATTGGTGTTGCTTTTCTAAAAACAATGTACCAAGAGGTATTGAGGTAAAGGATACACCACCGATTTTCATTTTGTACCTTGTCTGACATTGTGGTCAATTCCTCCCCTGAGAAACAGGTCTTGTCCAGGTTGTGTCTCAGCATACAGAAGAACAACAGACCGGGTAAGGATGGGTGGTGGAGGTGACGGGAAAATGACCCCCGCTCCGATTCGGGATCCTGTTAAGAAAAGGGTTAAACTTATACACGCTAATAGTGAAACTTCGACAGCCATGGGTGGAATTTGGCGTTCTATTGTATAAGAATAAGAGAATGGATAATAGCAAAAGCATTTTGTTCAACCAACTTTTTCTTAAACTTAAAATTGTGAAAGTCGATTAATTCTTGGGTTTAAGACTCATCTCTCCAAAAAAAATCATTTTGAAATAGTGGAACAAAACGATTCACGACGAAATAAGAAAAAAATCCAAAGACCACTGAACTGTGGACACAGATGATGTATACTACTTCATTCTTCCGAAGATAGAAGGGTTGTGATATCGGTGAGATCCGTCATTTTAATGTGCACTTTTCTTCAGAAACATATATCTTTTATTAAGCAAATAAGCCAACTGACTAGCAAATAAACACATTTATAAGCAAGTGTGCAGTGGTGATATCCGTGTGTGATATTTCATCTAGCATAGAATAAAGGTAGATGGACGGAGAAGAACATTTAACCAATGCCTTCTTGAGTCACGAAGTCTTTCTAAATTAACCAATACCTTTGTGTTGTTATTCAGAGTTATTCAGTCTGTCTGAACTAAATGCCCACATTAAACGCTTTCAGAACACGCATACGCTGCTATTGGCCTCACCTTCATTAATGGCGATCATCGGGTCTTCTGCTGTATTCGAAATAAAGATGTCTGCCATTCCGTCTGCGGATACGTACACCGATTCTCCTGTGCAAATACCATTCATAGCGTCGCCACTGATTACGTCGCAGTACGTGCCTTCCGGTAGCGTGGTTTGCAGACGAGCGTTAAAATTCGCGTTGTGGTTATTAAAAGCAATGAATCCCTTTGTTTCTTGGGCGAAGGCAATTTGGTTACCACTGTTGATATCAGCATGATTATCGACATCCTGCCAGTAAACCAGAGACGCAGCCACATTTCGGAATTTCACCATGTTGAATATTTGTCGCCAGCGATGTTCACAAATCCAGCCATTGCCGCAGGTGCCGTCGGGATTGATAGTTACGTCCTTCACCGACCAGTCCGGGTTATGAGGTGGCCCTTCCCAATGTTCCGTGAATTGGTAACTGTTCATGATCCGCGTGAAGGAGTAAAGGTGGGCAAGCTTAAAAGCGGTGGCCATCTTGTACGGCCTTGGGTCACGGTGGGTAAGGATCTCGGAACCTGCGCCGCCATGCCCTCTCTGATTATCATGATTGTCCACAAACGTTACAGCTTTGTCACCGCTCAACCATCCCCACTGAGGTCCCATTTCACGTAAATACTTCAGCTCGTCCAATCCTCTAAACCGTCTGCCTATGTCACGGCAGAACTTGAACTCCGTGACGCGTCCAAGATGAATGTATTCTGTTGAGCTGATTGCCTCGCCGCCTATGTCTATCACCTCTTGGAAAATAAACGGTTTAGTGTTAGGTTGGAACCACCGGGTGTTCAAATTGTTAATTTGACCATATATGATCTGAAGGTCGCCAGGCCACATGTGTTTAGCCGCGTCCACGCGGAACCCGGCAACTCCTATACCGACAAGGTCATTAAAATATTCCACAACCTTAGTTCTTGGATAATCCTCACCTAGTTTTAGGTCAAGGAGATGATTCAAACGACAGTTTCGTACCTGTTGAACAAAACGAGATTTTCGAAAAGTGCACTGATTCATATTAAGGAGATTATAGAAGAGGAGAAAGGTTGGCCTTAAAAACTGAAATGCATGTTTACTTTGTGTAAATACGTAAGTGTGCCTGCAGAACCAGCATATGAATAACACAAAAATTAAGCAAATAACGAATGGAAATATAAAATCAATATTTGCAAGATTACCGAGGCAATGGGAAACATAGCTCCGTAATTGAAATATGGTATGACAGGCATATTCGAAACATTTGTTTGTTGCTCGATATCTGCTCAAGTCAAGTAACAAGACGTCTGCAATTCAAAAAGCTTTGATACTGGTATAAGGAATTGAATAATAGACAGGTTTACATGAAAACAGGTGTCAAGGTAGCAAATGACATTGCTATAACACATTCTGTAATTCCCGTGACCTGCCTCCGAAAGGAAGGCTAGTTGTAAAAGGGTCCAGGAATGGCAAGCTGGTGTAACAGCGAAGGAGGTGACTGAATGGAAGAACGAACCACAAGAGATAAAACATGAAACCAACGTGCCGAGAAGAAGACATAAAGATATCAATAAATGAAAATAAAATGAACAAAAAAAGATCAACATGAAAGCAGTTACATGATCAACAGTACTCATAACTGCTTCAGAAAATATAATTCGAGAACCTATGAAGGGACGTTTGTCAGGTCTTCTTTACCATTTCATTTCCAGCAAACATCATAATAAAAGTGATGAGACTAGGAGCCCTGTAACTATTACTGGTCATCTCTGTATTTTGAATATCAAACCGCGAGAATTGACAATGCGTCACTAAGTGAAAACGACAAATGAAACCATTCAGGAAATTCTCTTAAACAGTAGAAGAGCGACATCATATCACTAGTAGGGAACTTTAAATAAACTTTTAATCTTTTGGCAAACAATAAACATATATTATCATGTAATTACACGAACATATATATATATACGTATATATATTGCTGACCTGTATAGCGTTTGAATAGTCCTGGATCAAGCAATCGGCCGCACATTAATGGCAGGGGTTGAAGTCATTTGGACCATAAGGAACTTCAGGAAAGGACTGAGAGCCGGCGTCGTAAGTGCTTCCACCTGAAGCAGTTCCAATTCCGGCGATCGCTTCAAACATGTGGTTTACCACCATATCTGCATATATCCTGTACCAAGTGACATAAAAAACCCAGTTTCCTCTCGAAGAAACGAAATCAGATTGTACTTCATTGTGATTATTCTACATAAAAGTTACAAAATCCTGGTTTGTTTTGTTTATCTATTTTGGACAAATATACATAATGGAGTTTCGCCTTTGTTGTACATTCTCTTAAATGTAATTTTTAAAATATATATCAGCTTTGGCATTAACACCATCGCTGACTCTTCTCACGCGTAAAATGCATCTATCGTACATTGATATCAGTATAAATAGGTGAACTCTGGAAATGATGTGTTTTCATAGAACTGGCAATACATTTACCTGACGTTGACAGCGTTGCATCTCTAAACCATATCGACAAACTCAGCTCTCGTTCCGCTGCGAGACTCGAGACGGTAACTTGCCGGCTGGTATCTCTCAAACCATGGCCGCATTTCAGCTCCCGTCATGACCCGGTGCTCGTGGGGTGGTGACACCTGTAGAGCATTTCAGGAAGTATACTCTTAATCAGCCCGTGTTATGGAAACTGAGACATTTCATACGAACGCGATACCTTAGGAAACAACACCTGCCAGTCATTAGAGTAATATTCATTAAATGTATTATTAACATGTATTTGGAATATCTTTTGTCCTGCTGGACCCACCTGAACACCACAGAACCCGCGTTCACCGAGGAAACGTTCACATTCGGCTGCGATGTCTGTCCATTTCCAGTTGAAAAGAAGTACAATTACGTAACGTCCATCTGCGCATGTCGGCTGGTCAGACGATAAAACCGTCACAAGGGCGCCTGAACAATACTCAGTGTGGTTAACAGGAAGCAACGCCGTATATGAGCAGGTTTATATCACTAATCAAATTATTATTAAACCATATTAATAATGTTAATTCTCATCCATTGTAAAAATTCATAATTTTCTTTTTATAAGACCTGAGAATATATGACTACTCTATATATATAAAAGTAAATGTAATTATTAATATAATTGTTAATGTGACTATAAACTTTCCTAAAAAAACAACGGTCTTGTAAAACATTCGCAGGCTTTTATGCCTGTCCACAGAGCAGCGGAGACGTCGGCGGTGGGCGCCTTGTTATGGTATGCACAGACCTCGTGTGAATTTTGCCAGATGTCATCTTATATATATTTGTATATGAACTACAAATGTACTTTCTTTTGGCACGTGTTCAAACTGGGAATGGGGGGGGGGTTACATTAAGTGCATTCTCTAAGAATTTATCACGAGACAACCACCTCAACGGACTCGTAGCATGTTGACCCCTATGTCACATGTAGGATAGACCTCATATGTATTTTTGGTTCAACTGGACGCCAATTAAAACGCAAAAGATCTTAATATTTTAATGCGTCCCCTGTCTGTATGTGTTAACGTGAATATGCACATATATATGATGACTAAACTGCAAATACCTCAATCTCAATTACTAGAGACCACATAATGCACGTACCACGATCCTATCGGAGTCGTAAGCCTGCCACCCACTGGCCATTGGTGAGAAATTTGTATGCGACTGCTTGCGACTGACAATCGGCGACCAGTCGCAGAGAATCTGCGATGGCTTGCCACTAGCTAGCATTCATTTAATTTCGAAATGATCAACTTGTGAAAATACAAATATAATTTATAAAAAGTATCACAATAACAGCCACACCTCATTAGAACAGCCTAGTATTCGAACCCCGTCTGGTTGAACGGACAGGGTGTTTGATTCCATATCGCCATCAATTCCTTTTTCTTTTTGAGAGACTAAAACAGCTGTCATGGGCGACGCCACATTTCAGACGTACAAGTTAAGCCTGCGAGTAGTCGCCGACTTAGACACCTGACGAAAACTCTCGCAACCAATTAGATGATGTTCAGTCACAAGTCGCAAATACCATCGAAACCAATCATAGTTTATGGCAACAGTGGCATGTAATTGTAAGTGAATCGCACGTTTCCTGAAGCCAGTCGCTCACTGGCGTTCTTCCTAAGACGCCATGCGATGCGACTAAAAGGGCAAGGGATCTGCGACTGGTCGCCGATTAACCTTGCCTGTGAATTGCAAGTGTGCGGGCCTTACGACGTGTCTTGTGACCGCTGGAAACGTCAGGAAACGTGCTGTTGCCTTGCGATACCTTGCGACTCTTGCGATCATCCGCTTTTGTGCGAACGCAGCACGGATCCTGAGGGCTTAACAATTCTAAGCATGGATTTACCCTCAAGGAGGCGACCGCAACAAGATTTGGATGCCCGGTGTTCCACATATCAAAACTGTGCCAAACCGGATACACAAGGTGAGTTTGCTACCATTCGAGATTCTCTTGCTTTCATTAAGCTACCTGCTGATGTGAAAGTAGCCGAATCCCGTCAAGGAATTAAGCGTGAGGACAAGCAACATGCCTCAGTGGTGGCAAAATGTGTGCGGTATTGCCTCAGTCCTACTGGGTTTTTTTGCCACTCGCGATGTTTGGCGTATATAACGTTTTGTTGAGACTGCTTGCGTAAAAATGTTGAAAAAAGGAACAGTCCCACTATAAATTTAATTTGTCATTAATTTGCGAAGTTTAGGCTAATATCTTGCGAATTGTAGGTGATACTTTGGCTGAACATGCCCGTGAATGTGTTCGGCGCAGCACGGTAATAATTCGAAAATGTTTTCCTGTGCATCGGTGGTGTTTGCCGAATGTTAGAAGGTTGCATGTAAGCATCTGCTAAGCATTCGAGAACCATTGCAAATGCATAGCCGAATATTGCATAATATTGCAAAATGCAGATAATTAGGCGTCTTATTGTTGACACCAGGCAGATGCTTTGTGATATAAAACGTGTCTTGTATGCTTTGCCGAGTGGCTGGGGATTGATTCCAAAGCTTCTGCGAGGTTTGCTGATATTTCGTCGCCATTTTCTAGCGACAAAAAGTCGCGATCAAATTTCAATGAAAGCATCTGTCTGGAGAGGTCTTGCGATAATCAATTTTTTTCCATCGTGAATACTTCTTCAGACGTCACGAGTGTCAGAGGGTCAGAGGCATATATGCGGAGACGACGTTCGAATTTTACATAAAATGTGGCGATGCTGCAAATATGTCTAACGTTACATTGAAACAGTTGTATGACATTCAGGTGGCTCAAATATTTACAAGTGGAACGCTAGAATTTGGTGGTTATATTTTATGCCACTTCCCGACATTTCCGTGTGCTCCAGAAAAAAATCATCACAATACGCTGAGTCGACCTCAGCTGAACGTTGGGTTCTCCCAATTGGGGAGAGAAAACCCTCCTGGAACCCGTGGCAGGCGCCGTATATTAAAAAAACAGTTAAGGTTCTTTTACACAACGAGACATTCCTAGCCGAATATTCTGGACAGTCAGACCATAGTTAAAGGTGCTTACCATTACCAGTGACAATTATAACAATTAATACTGATTTTTATCAGCTCAGCTGACTTAAAGCCATCTCAGCTATAGCGATCACTCTTTTTCCGTCATCCGTCCGCTAATCAGGCACAACTCGTAAGCACTGAACTTGGAATCTTCTTATTTGACATGCAGGGAGGTCCATGAAAAATCTCCTTGGAAACCTGAAATTAAGTCTGTGTTACCCTTATCCTCCGAGTTATGGGGCTCAGAATAACCCCCTCCAGAATAATTAAAAATTTGATAAAAAAGATCCAGTGTCTGAACAACTTATGCATTGATCACCATGATTCTTTGTATGCATATTGATTGTGGAGTGTTTCATCAGTTGCCGCAGGCTGGTGGCGCCACATAGATTTTTCGAATTTTCTCTCCTTTTTTCTCTCTCTATTTTGAGACCTTTAAAGATGCAGTCGTCTGTTAACAGGACACAAATCGTAACTGTTGGTCTTAGAATCTTCTAACTTGAAATCCAGGGAGGTCCATTAAAAAAAAATCTCCTTGAAACCTAAAATTAGGTCTCCGTTACCCATATTCTCCGAGCTATTATGTCTTATATATTATAATTACTATCGCGTGAGCTGTTTTCCGGGAAGTCCTCAGACCATCAGGGCCCACCTAAGGCGTCAGACGTTTGATCCCAAAACAGTAATAAAAGTTGGTAGATGGAAGCCTCATAGAGTCTTCTACGATTATCCTGAACACAGTGGAACCACTGAATTCTTCACTGGCAACATTTCATATACGTACACACAATTATATTTTTACTTTTATTTCTTACTTTAATGGGCACTATAATTTGTTTAATAAATGTTTTTCTTATCATAATTATCAGTCTCCTTGTTGCTGACATATGTTTCTCACAAAGCATCTCATCGCACCAGGAACGATTTGTCTAGGTTTGACAGGATCAATATGAGCGATAACGGCCCGTTATGCGTTCTCTTGTGGATATCTCCATACAGATGAGTTTGCTAAGGCGAGAGATTGGTCAGCGGCGCATTTATTTCTCTTTAGTTGGGAGCTAATAGCTAATAGGGGAATATGTCAGGCCCAAAAATGATTCCAGCGCTTTCTAACAGACTGTCACGCTTATGGAAGTAAGTAAGATGAAAAGTTTTCTCAGGCTCAGCCTTTGTTACACCCTACTCTGGAAGGTGTACGGAGCAGAGGTCTAGATAATAAATCAAGTTCCCAGTATCGGTGAAAAGAAAAAAGGAATGCTGCCGATGTCGAGATCAGGTATGCTTTTACTGTGGTCTAGGGACACAGCGCATGACTTAAAGCCCGAATATCGGCCGAAACTAGTCAGAAACTTGGCAAAAAATGAAACGTTTTACCCAGGGTGAAACCTATGCATGCTTAATGGAAACTAGGAAAGACCATGTCCCCAGTCACGCTCTTCTCAATGTGTAGATATAAAGAGTTTCAGCAAATTTTGGTTGACCCTTTGCACCCTCCTACAAGTGTTCATCAACGGATTTTTTAATGTAATTTGTTTGTTTTGTTTAATATGCCATCTCGCGGTTCCGAGAGCGCATGCGTCAACAGCCGAAAATCATTTCCAGTCAAGTGCACCAAACAAACACATGTGCACTCCTACTGGCAGTAGGCCTGCGCCTTGTACATATCGAATTGTATTGCCCCATGACCCTGTTGCAATTAGATTGACCCCATCGGAACAAGACAATTTGAGTCTATTGCAATGACGCTGCATAGAACGGCTGAATCCCCCGTTTTCAGTGCCACCGTCAGCATCGATAAACCGATGGACGAGTGATACCTAGCCCCTGTCAAAATCGTACCGTCAAAGAACTTCTTATTTTCTTGCTGGGTATACACCTATTACATTCGTTAAACCTTTTCTGTAAACATTACTTTAGAGTAAAAACTGTCATTGATTTTTATTTCACATTATGTATTTACTGAATACTCAGACGCAATTTTTTTAAGTAGTTTCGTAAAGTGACGGATATTGTGTTCACTTTCAGTCCATATATAGTCAATAAATACACATTCACAAACAGGAATTTAATAATTTAATATAAATATACATCATTAATTTATATTTTTGTATAAACATAATATTGTCACATTATTTGACTACACTGTTTTAAATATCCATAATGCATTCTAATGAATGCCAGAAGTTGATGTAAAGACTCAATGTAAGGAATGGGAAGCAGGGACGTATATCCCAGCAGAGTGGTCTAAGTTAAGTAGTGTTTCATATTAGGCTGAGCTTCGTGAACACTTCTTTACCTGACTTTACACGCACATATGGTTTATTTATATCTTGATAAAGGCCATACATGTATGGTCCTCTGTGGCGTTATCTGCATTGGCCATTAACATAAACTTTTCTAGTTCTAGCACTTAAATACCTACATTAATGAAAGAACCTGTTTTACCGCATACAAACATTTGGCATGACAAAAGTAAAAAAAAAATGCAAAAAACATGTAATTAATAAGACCATCGTGCATCGTCTACATATATATCTTTGTCACATTGCAAAATCGGCCCTGCCATTTCCTTAGAAGTTTTGTGGGAACAGTTGCGAAAATGATCATTTTAGGCGTTTACATCATGTATCCCCTCTTGCACATACAAAAAGAAACATACATGTATAACATGTATGTCCATACATATATTCACCAATGGAAGACACACACATATATTTATGATTTCAACTGACTCGTTATGTATGACCATGAAACCATGACTCACTCACTGGATCAATTCACCTATCCCAAATACAAAAGTCTTAATAAAAGCTGACCATTCCTGACAATATCTGACAAGTGTTTTCTTAAACAAGAATAAATGTTTTAATGAATATCAAAATTAAGTCCATGATGTGATATTTACACCAGCCAATCGCCACATGGCCCAGTCTCTGTCCTAGGTGCAACTATCAATCACACGACACTAAACGGGTAAAGATGGGTAAACTGATATATCACTATTGACGAATGTAATCACCACGACACATTTAGGTGAATAAGTACGCAACATACGCAATGATCGACTTTTTATTCGTATTTCAGACTCCACTTGTTGGCAGTCATGAGGGCCTACCACAGCAATTAATACAACAGACACTTTACCTATATAAAGAAATCTTCACAAAAAGTTATTGTACTGTAAAGTATAGGAAATTATCAATGATCTTTCAAAATGATCTTATTTCATACCTACATTTTGTTTGTTTATTATAGGCGAGACAATATTTTCATGAAGAATATTTTTTCAGTATCTGGCAAAACATGATTCCCGATAGTTATAATTTATATAATGCAGGCTTTTTAAAATAAGCGATTAAGTACGCTGTTAATGTCCAATGAAAATCTTCTCTATTTCAGATGCGTTTAAGAAAAAGGGCAATCTTAAGTTTTCTGTAACGTTGAAACTTCTTACTCTAGGGTTCAGTTTGCTTTTAATGGATCTGGTTACAGTGTTCTAAAAAATGTTTCCTTATTTCAAATGTAAAGAATGTGATGTAGGGATTCAGCAAGATATAAGAGGCATGCCACACATCGATTGGTGATGTTCCGGAAAACGGCGGCTAAATCGACAGTGTAAACGATACTCTTAAAATTCATACACAAAAATTCCAAAATTGTAGGACCAAGAAGTATTTACATATGGACTGATTAACGGGAGGGAAGATAATCAAATAAGATACAATGTTTTGCTATACAAGCTTTTTCCTACAGGTAATTTTTTTTCCCTCAGAAAGCATTTATACATACAACATATCAAGTGATAGAGTGGTATTTCACAATAACTACAATACGTGGTCGCGGACAAAAATATACCGATTAAAAGAGCTCGGAGGCTGGTTCCACATTACGGACCAGTATTACAGTAGAACATCACGGAAATACCTAACATACAATATTGGATTTCCTATGGACCCGGATAAAAGGATAAATGATCTTACAAAAAAACTCAGATTGGCTACAGCCCTTAACAGGATCTTGATACTTCCAAGCTTTCAGTGTCAACCCAAGGAATGTCCATTAGATATGGCCGTGAAAGAGTTTGTTAAATGGGAGACTAAAAACAATAACCTGTTCAGACAACACACATTTCTACGCAGCGAGAAGGTACCGGACACGGTAAAAAACTCCATCACAAAGCCTGCTTTGGTTTCAGCGGGGGTTATGACAGTCAGCGATGTCCTCAAAACCCGCCTTGAAAACCCGAAACTAGACCCAAGTGGTACATATTCTGCAAGACACGAAGTATAATCACGATTTTTAGCACCCTGAAAATCGTCTTAGTGTGTTCCTATTCGCTAAAGCAAACGTTATGCATTCAATATCGAAATTGGATGATCTACCTAACACCTGTCAATTTGCCAGCGAGCATGATTTGAGAAAATTATAAGTAATGTGGCCTTAAACTCTTCAGAAAGTTTAGGACCTGACCAAGAACAGCTTATTCCAGGTGATAAGTTCAAGTTACATCACAACATCAGTTACCATAATGGCCTTCTTTTATTTGGCTGATTACCAAACAGCAGATCATTATCTTCCCAGCATGCTGAATCACTGATGACGATATCGTCAGATACAACACCAGGGGCCCCGGCCCTCACCTTCCGTGGCCTAGTGGAGGTGAACACTGTTCCCAGCAATGTAGTTATGAGTGGTAAGCTCATAAGTGGCCTACAGAGAAAAATGTCCATAGCTATAACATAGTTCCCATTGGTTGAATGGACCAGATACGTAGGTGGTACGGTGGATATAGTGATCCATAGTACTGTGGAGGTTACAACTCGAGAGCACTGTTCATGGTGATACAGCTGTCACAGTAATGGTTGTGTTTCCTGGGGAAAAATGTATCCATGTCTGTAGTTTTGCATTCAGAGGATAAAGTGATTATGGTCATAGTTGTGCTTATAGGGATACATGGATCAGCTCCATGTTAGTTCTCCGGAATATTTGATAAGCTTTTCGAAAATGCTGGTTTTGATCATAAAGTGATTAAAGCTCTCGGTTTATTTTAGGGCATATATTGTACAGTGATTAGCAATCCATGTTGGTAGCACAGGGTGTATACTGATCAGTTCCATGGTGGTGACAAAGGGTGTACAGTGATCAGCTTCATGGTGACGCACGGTGTACAAACTGATCCACTCCATTAGGCTGGACAGGTTGTACACTGATCAACAACATGGTGATGGTACTGGGTGTTCAGTAATTGGCTCCATGGTAGAGGCACAGGGCTTACGGTATTCAGCTTTATGGTGGCGGCACAGATTGTACTGTGATTAGCCCCATGGTGGTGGTACAGGTTGAAGAGTTGTTAGCCTCATGGTGGTGGTTCAGGTTGTAGAGTTGTTAGCTCCATGGTGTTTGCACAGGTTGAACAGTGGTTATCTCCATGATGGTGGCCCAGGGTGTAATTAGCTAAATGATAGAGACAGGGTGTACAGTGATTAGCTCAATGGTGGTGATACAGGGTGTACAGTGATCAGCTCAATGGTGGTGACACAGGGTTCACAGTGGTTTGCTCCATGGGGGTGACACGGTGTACAGTGGTCAGCAGCTCATGGTGATGAAACATGGTGTACAGTGATCAGCTCCATGATGGTGACACAGGGTGTACAGTGATCAGCTCCATGGTGGTGACACAGGGTGTACAGTGATCAGCTCCATGGTGGTGACACAGGGTGTACAGTGATCAGCTCCATGGTGGTGACACATCGTGTACAGTGATCAGCTCCATGGTGGTGACACAGTGTGTACAGTGATCAGCTCCATGGTGGTGACACAGGTTGTACAGTGATCAGCTCCATGGTGATGACACAGGGTGAACAGTGATCAGCTCCATGGTGGTGACACAGGGTGTACAGTGATCAGATCCATGGTGGTGACACAGGTTGTACAGTTCTCAGCTCCATGGTGGTGATACAGGGTGTACAGTGATCAGCTCCATGGTGGTGACACAGGGTGTACAGTGATCAGCTCCATGGTGATGACACAGGGTGTACAGTGATCAGCTCCATGGTGGTGACACAGGGTGTACAGTGATCAGCTCCATGGTGATGACACAGGGTGTACAGTGATCAGCTCCATGGTGGATACACTGGGTGTACAGTGATCAGCTCCATGGCAGTGACACAGGGTGTACAGTGATCAGCTCCACGGTGGTAACACAGGATGTAGAGTGATAAGCTCCACGGTGGCGGCACAAGAGTTACATTGATTGTGCTTGCGTTTGATATTATTTAAATCTCCTCCATGGAGATGGAGAAGACAAATGCATAGTAGAGCTATATAAGGTATGGTGATCAAATTTAAATTAGTGAATTTTGTTCACAACATAACTCCAGCAGTCCTAAACGGAATCTTGTGAAATTTTCAGGGCATTTAGGGAATGGGCCTATGAATAATCGATTATGAGCACATGATCCAGATCCAAGAATGTCACGAACGATTGTTCATAAAGGTAGCAATCGTTCATGCACAAATCAGCCTCGGAATATTGGCCGAATAGATGAATGTCGTTTACTTGTAAACAAGCAGGTTTTAGTTTCCTTTAATTCTTGAATCTAAAATTTGAACACGGCAGACTGCTTAATAATAGATAACATAAGAATTTTATTTTTCAGTACCTCCCCGACATTACAAGCAACACTACATTATTCATGATAAATATGATGTTGAATATAAGAGTCAAGCACTGATTATATATATATATATATATATATATATATATATATATATATATATATATATATATATATATATATTGTCTTTTATTCGTTTCTGAACTTGTCCAACAGCTCGTTTAACCTCTAAAACTATAACAGGATTTCCAAAGTGGCTCATCTAGTTCCCCGATATGTGTCATTGATCATGGCTCTGCAGTTCCTTAAGGCTGGTTGCGTCAAACAAGAAAACCTTTCTCAAATACACACATGCATCTAGTATCATAGCCAATACAAACATTTCGGTCAACCTAGTATCATGACCAATTGGTGACTTGTAAACAAACTGTAACAAATTGTAAGATCAGGTCTGAAAGCACGTGCCGGTATTGCTCTCAAGGACGTTGATATTTTGGCAAATCAAATAAGGTATAAATAAGCGTTGTCAAACAAGGCCCTGTTTACTAAGGTCGTTCATAACACGATTATGATAAGAAATTATTAATAACATCAAACCAGCTGATATATATCAGAATTAAATAAGTAATCTCAACCTACAACGATAAGGTAAATATTGTCTTCATTGAAGCCGGGCTATCACCAGTTACAAGTAACAACACCTGACGGATAAGGGTGAATACAGCACATATAAGACCTAGAGTTAAATGATATTGCTAATAATTATATATATATATAATATATATATATATATATATATATATATATATAGAGAGAGAGAGAGAGAGAGAGAGAGAAAGAGAGAGGAGGGGATGGTGTGCAACCTTCCTGTTTCAGATAATGCATGACTGAGTTTATGAGTTGGTGTAAGGTTCAAGAATAGTTAACCGCCTTCATTTGTGAAAACGAAATGAAATCAACCTTTTAAAACTTGTTATGCCTATAAAATAACTACCCTTTACTATGGCCTCCTTGTCCGTCTCTTTTTCACACACCGACCATTAACAGGGCACAAGCCATTAGACCTAAAACTTATTATATGATCTGTCATGGGATACAAGGAATAGAATACATTATTCAGGGATAAAAGGCCACAGGTACGAAGTTCCAAACTTGTCATAAGCTCATCAGGTAACTGATTATTGCATGTAAAATAAAATAAAAGCATTAACATTTAACAATAGAAATACAATTATCTACAAATTTAATGTGTTACATTTTGTCATTTCTTCACAAAGTCATTTTCACCATCGGAAGAATAAGAAAAGGGAAGAAATATCAGAGAATTCTCTGCCACAAACTCCATTGGAATTTGATCTTGGTAGTCTAATACTCAGATCAGACTTGCACTTTTACATACCATGCACTGCAGGAAGGGTTGCCGAAAGAAGCCTTGAGTGAGAGATAGGCATACAGACAACAAGAAAACAGGGACAGCAAAAGCAAAAGCACTGACAGCTTTCGGACAGTGACTAGGGGCCCTAGAGGAAATTTTAGAGATGTACCATGGAGGGGAAACAGTTAGAGGGGAAAAATCAACAGCTCCAGAGAAAGTCAACTAGAAGACCAGTCAAGATGGCAAAAACTTTTGTTCCATTGGGTAACAGAATCAGAGGGAAACAAAAAATGGCTAAACTGTAAAGAAAACATACGAAATGTACTGAAGGAAAAGATGGGTATTGAGAGTGACAGTAATGACAATATGGGTATTAATATGGTCAATATATTAATCAATCAGGTAAGACTGGAAAAGGAAAAACAAGACTATTGATCGTGAAATTTAGTAAATATAAACAGAAGGAAAAGGTACTTGAAAAAGCTAGGATGCATTTAAAGAATACTGATAATAGTGGCCCAGAATTATAAAATAGCTGTTAGGAAAGCTAGGGTGAACCTTATACCGCATATCGTACATGTCAGGAAAGAGCAGACAGGCATATTTGTCATTTGATAAATTAGGGATTAAAAATCGGGCTTTTGTATGGAACTATTCTACAAATGACAAGAAACCAGTAAAGCGTGGGAACAAGGGATTTGACAAAGGTAATTATGTAAAACACGCATCCCTTGATAAACTACATTAATTTTTCCCCATTTTTAGATTTTTTTTTGGATATAATAATTACTAAGCTATCCTCAGCTTATGCACCCTTTGAAAGCTCCACACAAGCTGAGGTAAGATGCACTCCTACTAATAATTATTATTTTTTTAAGTAGAATTATAACCTTGGTTTCCTGGAATGCAAATAAATGTGTTCCCATATTACAATAGAACTGGTATATAAAAATAATAATATATGTTTAAATGAAACTTGGTCAACCAGAGTTGATGAATTTATCAATACAACATTTTTGGGTAATGTGTAGCAAGAAAAAGCAGGACGTCGAGAGATCTTAGCACTTGTGCATGAGAGGATTCCTTTTATTAAAGTTTTACGAAAGTATTTAAATGTACTGATGTAATTATTCTGATTTTGGACGGAAAAATTTTGGTGAATTCAGGAAACTTTCTCTGGTGAGTTGTTATGTTGTACTTGTGGGTTCATCATTTAACAGAAATAATATTATGGAGTCAAAATGGTTAAATAACGAGACTCGAAAATATATTGTTTTTAAATTTCAGGTGACTTAGGTGAGTTATAGTGACCGGAAATCTGAATGTAGGTATTGGATATTTGAAAGCTTATATTTATGATGATTCTCTAGAGCACACTGGATTTGGAAATTGTTACATAGATAAATGATATTCCACGACTGTCAAAAGATAAAATAATGTACGTGGAGTTTACTGCAACCATGCTGTTCATTTGAGGTAGATCCTGTAAATGGAAGAATAGAGCCAGATATACCAGGGGAATTCAGATGTATTATACATTCAGGTTGCAGTGTTCAGATTAAGTAATAATAAGCAGCCACTAATGAACTGCTTAAATACGACAACAAAATTTGTGTTCTGACTTATATATATATCCAAGAAGGTTCTAAGTAAATCTCCATGGAATTCTGAAAGTAGGTCATAGTAACCTGTATTCAGCCAGGTACATTAGCCGATAAAATATATTATCAAAACCTTCTGAGACGTTCTGGATAGATTTGCTTAAAAACACAAAACTAGGGCACTGTAACCTTTTTTCTGTAGCGATAAAAAGACATTTTGATCACCCTGAATATCAGATGGGCACAGATTGTATCCTTGTGCTCGAGAAACTTTTAACATAAAAAAATACAGAATTCCTGGCTAAATCTCCCTGGAAACATGAGGTTAGGTTATGATGACCTATATTGTGCAAGCTTTGGGTCAAAAACATGATTAGAGAATCCTAAACGTGTGGTTGGCATAGACGTTTTACATGATGCCTAGAATCTTCTAACGCAAACATATTGTGATTCCCTAGGAAGAAATCTTTGAAAATATAAAATAAGGTCATCACGACTATGGTGTCGATGATTAATGATAAAGTGACTCCAACACGAATAGCTGCACCAACAGTTTACTTTATTCCTGCTCCCGCAGGCATGCATGCTTACTTGATCTTTGCCTACTGCTTCCGGGTCCCATAAATATGGTATTTTATATTTCTTTAAGTGCTCACCAGATGGCAGCACATTGCGGTAAAGACACTACAACTCTTCCCTTTTTCATAAAACAAAGAGTCTGTCATCATGACTGTTACATTAACTTAGAGAAACTTTATAGTATTATAACTGTATGAATTTATTGTTAAACAGAGCGAGCTTATTTTTAAAAATGTAAAAACTTATGTATAAAAAAACCTTACAGGATTTGCAGTCTCTTACTAAAAAAACATATTACTTGAAATGTCCATCAATGTGGGGTTAAGGTTCATAAAGCCTAAACAGGAGAGAGGTTACCAGCACTTCATCCTGTATAGAGCTCAGTCTTTACCACTGAGAAGCTAACACATTTTACATATTATGGTACTCCCAGATAGTCTTTGAATCTGACTGGCAGTTTGCGTGTGTGTTGAGGACAGCCACCTGGTTGGCGAATGCATGGTTATGGGATATTGTGTTGCTGTGCGGGTTCTATATTGATGTTTTGTTCCTGATTGAATATTTGTAAGCCTTAAGATCTGTATCCCAATTTTGTGTTTGGCGACATTGTGTAATTTCTGCATTTCGTGGTCCGGAGATGTTTCTTCTTTGATCTGATCCAAGGTCAGTGCCTTTCCGCAATGTGATCAGTGTTGGAATTATCCTTCAATGGATATCTGCTAAATCAGTCTGCAGAGTTCATCTCGTTTCTACCTGGTTGGTACTACAGGTCAAGGTCATACGGTGTTAAAGGAAGTCTCCAGCGTTCTATTCTAGTTGATGCTGGTTTCTGGCTCTTGAAGATACCTAGGAGTGGTTTGTGGTCTGTCTTGATGGTAACCCTGGAACTATAGACATAGAGGTGAAAATGTTGAATGCTCCAGACTACAGCTAACATTTCTCGTTCAGTCTGCAAGTAACGAGATTCAACGCTTTTTAGGGCTCTGCTTGCGTAGCTTAAAACTTTGTTGTTTTGCATCAGGATGGCACCTAAACCTGTGGGGCTTGCGTCAACAGTTATCTCAGTAGACAGGCTTGTGTCAAAGTATTGTAATACATGTGTTCCGGTGAGAGCACAATTCAGTTCGTCAAAGGCCATGCTGTTGTTGAGAATCCCAGATCCATGGTGGATTCTGATGAGTAAAAATGCGAAGTGGGCCAGTTAAGTTTGCATAGTTTGGAATGAATCTTGCGATGTACTGGGTCGTTTTGAGCAGCGATTTTACATCAGAGGCGTTCTGTGGGGCTTCTGCTAGTACAACAACGCGGATTTTATCCGGATCGGCTTTGACACAGCTTTGATGTGTTGTCTTGAAGAACAGATATTTGTTCTTGTGACCTGGCACAATCAGTTGTCATGAAATAATAATTGTATGTGCTAAGCTTGTTTGTTGTTCTGACGTGAAGCGTGTTTGCCGATCTGACATAAAACTTACTGATGGGTCTTCAGAGTGTTGTACAAAATTCACTTGTGGTCGCTGTTCACGTTTTGTTTGGCATACAAAAGCAAAATGTCCAATTTTATTGCATGCTCTGCAGGTTTTACCATTTGCAGGTCATGACTGGTTGCCCTTACGGTGCGCCCCCTGGCGGCCACACTAGTAACAAAATGAAGTTTTGGGCTTATTCTGTCTATATCTGGTGTAACCTGACGGTGTTTGTTGTCTGCGTCGCGCAAAAGACTTGTCTCTGCCAGGGTTGGTGTGCTGTTTACGTTTCACATGGCTCCGGAAATTGATAGCATTTACCATTTGTGGGGTTTCTACCTATCTGGCTTGTTTTTCATTAAGTTCTAGTACACGGCGGTCACCAGTTGTTCTAGTGAAAGGTCTTGCTGCCGAACTCGGCGTCTCAGGGTCTTTGATGTTCCTGCTAGAATGATCTGATGTTTGATCTCCTGGTCTACGTCTGAGAATCCGCATGATCTGGCGAGATGACGGAGTCGTGTCACATAACTGTCAATATTCTGTGTAGGTAAAAGACAACATTGTCTGAAATTGTATATGTCAAAGGCTGTGTTTGAACGAGGCGTAAAATATGCAGTCAGTGCGGCCGGACGTCATAGGTTGTAGCTATGCCCTTGGGTTCTGGTTTTGGTCAAAGAATCGTAAATTTCATCAACTGTGGGGCCCGCATAGTGGAGTAAAAGGGCTTCCTGGCGTCGTGGTTCAGTCACATCCATGGCCACTAATAACCTATTGAATCTTTCCAACCACTTTCACCAACGAGGGCTAATGTTCCCATCGGAATGTATATCAAAGGTGGGAAACGTTTTGAGATTCATAAGCGGAGCCGTAGAACGTTCAGTGAACCTACCTGGTTCTGCGGGAATGTGTGGACCTGGCGCCATGTTGTGAGCGAAAATAAGTGTCCGTGTACGGGCCGGCAGAAACAGTCCTTGTAGTACGTGAAATAAGACACGGCGTAATATCCTAGTGAAATGAGAGATAAATGTCTATTCCCGGTTGTCGTCGCCAGTTATGCTGTCGATGATTAATGATGAAGTGACTCCAACACGAATAGTTGCACCAAAAATTAGGTCTCCGTTACCCATATTCTGCGAGCTATTGGGCTTATAAGTCTTATATATTATGATTACTATCGCGTGAGCTGTTTTCCGGGAAGTCCTTCAGGCCATCAGGGCCCACCTAAGGCGTCAGACGTTTGATCCCAAAACAGTAATAAAAGTTGGTAGATGGAAGCCTCATAGAGTCTTCTACGATTATCCTGAACACAGTAGAACCACTGAATTCTTCACTGACAACATTTCAAATACTTAAGATATACGAACACACAATTATATTTTTACTTTTATTTCTCACTTTAATGGGCACTGTAATTTGTTTAATAAATGTTATTCTTATCATAATTATCAGTCTCCTTGTTGCTGACATATGTTTCTCACAAAGCATCTCATCGCACAAGGAACGATTTGTCTAGGTTTGACAGGATCAATATGAGCGATAACGGCCCGTTATGCATTCTCTTGTGGATATCTCAATACAGATGTGTTTGCTAAGGCGAAGATTGGTCAGCGGCGCATTTATTTCTCTTTAGTTGGGAGCTAATAGCTAATAGGGGAACATGTCAGGCCCAAAAATGATTCCAGTGCTTTCTAACAGACTGTCACGCTTATGGAAGTAAGTAAGATGAAAAGTTTTCTCAGGCTCAGCCTTTGTTACACCCTACTCTGGAAGGTGTACGGGGCAGAGGTCTAGATAATAAATCAAGTTCCCAGTGTCGGTGAAAAGAAAAAAGGAATGCTGCCGATGTCAAGATCAGGTATGCTTTTACTGTGGTCTAGGGACACAGCGCATGACTTAAAGCCCGAATATCGGCCGAAACTAGTCCGAAACTTGGCAAAAAATGAAACGTTTTACCCAGGGTGAATCCTATGCATGCTTAATGGAAACTAGGAAAGACCATGTCCCCAGTCACGCTCTTCTCAATATGTAGATATAAAGAGTTTCGGCAATTTTTGGTTGACCCTTTGCACCCTCCTACAAGTGTTCATCAACGGATTTTTTAATGTAATTTGTTTGTTTTGTTTAATATGCCATCTCGCGGTTCCGAGAGCGCATGCTTCAACAGCCGAAAATCATTTCCAGTCAAGTGCACCAAACAAACACATGTGCACTCCTACTGGCAGTAGGCCTGCGCCTTGAACATATCGAATTGTATTGTATTGCCCCATGACCCTGTTGCAATTAGATTGACCCCATCGGAACTAGACAATTTGAGTCTATTGCAATGACGCTGTATAGAACGGCTGAATCCCCGTTTTCAGTGCCACGTCAGCATCGATAAACCGGTGGACGAGAGATACCTAGCCCCTGTCAAAATCGTACCGTCAAAGATCTTCTTATTTTCTTGCTGGGTATGCACTTATTACATTCGTTAAACTTTTTCTGTAAACATTATTTCAGAGTAAAACTGTCATTGATTTTTATTTCACATTTTTCACATGTATGGTCCTCTGTGGCGCTATCTGCATTAGCCCTTAACATAATCTTTTCTAGTTCTAGCATTTAAATACCTACATTATTGAAAGTACCTGTTTTACTGCATACAAACATTTGGCATGACAAAAGTAAAAAAAAAAAGGATCCCACATGCAATTAAATAGACCATCGTGCATCGTCTACATATATATCTTTGTCACATTGCAAAATTGGCCCTGCCATTTCTTTAGAAGTTTTGTGGGAGCAGTTGCGAAAATGATCATTTTAGGCGTTTACATCATGTATACCCTCTTGTGCATACAAATCGAAACATACATGTATAAAATGTATGTCCATACATATATTCACCCATGGAAGACACACATATATTAATGCTTTCAACTGACTCGTTATGTATGACCATGAAACCAAGACTCACTCACTGGCATATATGCGGGGAACTGTCGGTTTTCCAGACTTATCCCTGGGATTCTTTGCTACCATTGCGCATAGCCCGGCACAACGCGCACTCAGCTTCCACTCACTTTGCTACCATTCTGCTCTCAGCGGCTATTCAGCGCAAAGTGCGCGGTAGCAAATGGCAGTCGCACAGTAGCATTTGCTACTCTTGTGCATAGCTTGCCACATCGCGCACTGAACAGCCACCGGACTTGTTACCATCAGGCACAGACCGGCTCGTAGCGCAAAGTGCGCGGTAGCAAATCAGACCTGCCCGGTAGCAAGTGGCTGTCATTGCTACCAATGGGAACTATGAATTTGCGATCGCAAAATCTGCGACTGTTGACGTAGTGCAAGTCTTTGCTGCCAGAGGTCGTTCGGACAGGAACACTCAAAGCAATATGCACGGTAGCAATTAACAGTCGCAAAGTAGCAAACAGTTATGCCCGGTAGCAAATGCCTTTTGTCATATTAAGCTGCGATCGCAATGCGCAATGTGCGCGGTAGCAAAAAGACCTGCGCGGTCGCAAGTTACTGTCCCTTGCTATCCAGGGGGACTATGAATTTGCGATCGCAAAATCTGCTACTGTTGACGTAGTGCAAGTCTTTGCTGGCAGATGTCGCTCGGACAGGAACACCCAAAGCAATTTGCGCGGTTGCGATTAATAGTCGCAAAGTAGCAAACAGATATGCGCGGTAGCAAATGCCTTTGGTCATATTAAGCTGTGAGCGCAATGCGCAATGTGCGCGATAGCAAAACGTAGTGCAAGTCTTTGCTGCCAGAGGTCGCTCGGACAGGAACACTCAAAGCAATATGCGCGGTAGCAATAAACAGTCGCAAAGTAGCAAACAGATATGCGCGGTAGCAAATGCCTTTGGTCATATTAGGCTGCGATCGCAATGCGCAATGTGCGCGGTAGCAAAAAGACCTGCGCGGTCGCAACCGACTGCGACCGCAATGGGGACTAAGAATTTGCGATCGCAAAATCTGCTACTGTTGACGTAGTGCAAGTCTTTGCTGCCAGAGGTCGCTCGGACAGGAACACTCAAAGCAATATGCGCGGTAGCAATTAACAGTCGCAAAGTAGCAAACAGATATGCGCGGTAGCAAATGCCTTTGGTCATATTAAGCTGCGATCACAGTGCGCATTTCACCGAAAACTCTACTAACCGTTCATATGTATATGGCGTAATTTATTCTTCATTTAACAAGATGCCCGCTCAAACATTGTATAGAAGCATGTGTGTAGGAAATTTATTTAAGTTGAAAGGATTGTATAATAATATACTGAGTACACACCATATATTAAGCTATGTAATGTCAACGAGTCGTAATATTATGACTGTTTATAATGCCCCGTATCCCGGATAAAGCACATATTATTAGTGACACAGACTTACTGGGGTGTTTCATGCCAGAAGGGTTAGGGACTTGTACCCCCGATACAGCATATATTAACAGTGACAAACACTTAGTGGAGTAATTCATGCCCAAAGGGTTAGGGTAACCCGTATCCTCGGATATAACATATATGAATAGTCACTAACACTTACTGGAGTATTTCATGCCCGAAGGTTTAGGGTAACCCGTATCCCGGATATAGCACATTTTAATAATGACTAAAAATTACTGGAGTACTTCATGCCCGAAGGGTTAGGGTAACCCGTATCCTGGACATAGCATATATTAATAGTGACAAACACTTACTGGAGTATTTCATGCCCGAAGGGTTCAGGTAACCCGTACCCATGATATAGCATATATTAATGACAAACATTTCCCGGATATAGCATATATTGATAGTGACAAACACTTACGGGAGTATTTCATGCCCGAAAGGTTAGGCTAACCCCTATCCTGGATATAGTATATATTAACAGTGGCACACACTTACAGGAGTTTTTCATGCCCGAAGGGTTAGGGTAACCCGCATCCCGGATACAGCTTATATCAATATGGACAACAATTTACTGGATTATTTCATGCCCGAGGGTTAGGGTAGCCCGTATCCCGGATAAAGCATATATGAATAGTCACAAACACTTACTGGAGTATTTCATGCCCGAAGGGTTAGGGTAACCCGTATCCCGGATATAGCATATATGAATAGTCACAAACACTTACTGGAGTATTTCATGCTCGAAGAGTTAGGGTAACCGGTATCTCGGATATTGCATATATGAATAGTCACAAACACTTACTGGAGTATTTCATGCCCGAAGGGTTAGGGTAACCCGTATCCCGGATATAGCATATATGAATAGTCACTAACACTTACTGGAGTATTTCATGCCCGAAGATTTAGGGTAACCCGTATCCCGGATATAGCACATTTTAATAATGACTAACAATTACTGGAGTACTTCATGCCCGAAGGGTTAGGGTAACCCGTATGCTGGACATAGCATTTATTAATAGTGACAAACACTTACTGGAGTATTTCATGCCCGAAGGGTTAGGGTAACCCGTATCCCGGATATAGCATATATGAATAGTCACTAACACTTACTGGAGTATTTCATGCCCGAAGGTTTAGGGTAACCCGTATCCCGGATATAGCACATTTTAATAATGACTAACAATTACTGGAGTACTTCATGCCCGAAGGGTTAGGGTAACCCGTATCCTGGACATAGCATATATTAATAGTGACAAACACTTACTGGAGTATTTCATGCCCGAAGGGTTCAGGTAACCCGTACCCATGATATAGCATATATTAATAATGACAAACATTTCCCGGATATAGCATATATTGATAGTGACAAACACTTACGGGAGTATTTCATGCCCGAAAGGTTAGGCTAACCCCTATCCTGGATATAGTATATATTAACAGTGGCACACACTTACAGGAGTTTTTCATGCCCGAAGGGTTAGGGTAACCCGCATCCCGGATACAGCTTATATCAATATGGAAAACAATTTACTGGATTATTTCATGCCCGAGGGTTAGGGTAGCCCGTATCCCGGATAAAGCATATATGAATAGTCACAAACACTTACTGGAGTATTTCATGCCCGAAGGGTTAGGGTAACCCGTATCCTGGATATAGCATATATGAATAGTCACAAACACTTACTGGAGTATTTCATGCTCGAAGAGTTAGGGTAACCCGTATCCCGGATATTGCATATATGAATAGTCACAAACACTTACTGGAGTATTTCATGCCCGAAGGGTTAGGGTAACCCGTATCCCGGATATAGCATATATGAATAGTCACAAACACTTACTGGAGTATTTCATGCTCGAAGGGTTAGGGTATAGCACATATTAATAATGGCAAACAATTACTGGGGTACTTCATGCCCGAAGGGTTAGGGTTACCCGTATCCCGGATATAGCACATATTAATAATGACAAACATCTACTGGGGTATCTAATGCCCGGAGCGTTAGGGTACCCCGTATCCCCGATATAGCATATATCAATAGGGACAAAAAATTACTTGATTATCTCATGCCCGAAGGGTTACAAGAGTATTTTATTCCCAAAGGGTTTGGGTAACCCGTAACCCGGATATAGCACATATTAATAATGACAAACATCTAATGGAGTATATCATGCCCGAATGGTTAAGGAAACCCGTATCCCGGATAAGCATATATGAATAGTTACAAACACTTGTTGGAGTATTTTATTCCCGAAGGGTTTGGGTAACCCGTATACCGGATATAGCATATATCTATAGTGACAAACACTTACTGGAGTATTTCATGCCGGAAGGGTTAGCGTAACCCCTATCCCGGATATAACATATATCGATAGTGACAAAACCTGACGGGAGTATTTCATGCCCGAAGGGTTAGGGTAACCCGCATCCCGGATACAGCATATATTAATAATGACAAACACTTACAAGAGTAAGACCCGTTTACTACATATAGCGTAAATTAATAGTGACAAATACTTACAGGAGTATTTCATGCCCGAGGGGTTAGGGTAACCCTTATCCTGGATACAGCATATATTAAAAGCGACAAACATTCGAGCTTTTCACGCCGCGTGGGTTACGGTAACCTGTGTCACGGATATAGCATATATGAATAGTCACAAACACTAACTGGAGTATTACATACCCGCTGGGTAACGTAGACTCGTTTACTGCATATAGCATATATGAATAGTCACAAACACTTACTGGAGCATTTCATACCCGATGGGTTACGTTAACCCGTATCCTGGATATAGCGTATATTAATAGTGACAAATACTTACAGGAGGATTTCATGCCCGAAGGGTCAGGGTTACCCGTATCCCTGATATAGTATACATAATAGTGACAAACACTTACTGGAGTATTTCATGTCCGAAGGGTTAGGGTAACCCGTATACCGGATATAGCCTATATTAAAACTGACAAACACTTACTCCCAAACCCGGCAAATAGCATATATCAATATATGACAAAGACTTACTGGAGTATTTCATGCGAGAAGGGTTAGGGTAACCCCTATCCCGGATATAGCATATATTGATAGTGACAAACACTTACAGGGTAACCCGTATCCCCGATATAGCATAAAACCCGTATCCCGGGTATAGCACGTATCAATAATGACAAACACTTACTGGAGCATTTCAAGCCTGAAGGGTTAGGGTAACCCGTATCCCGGATATAGCATATATTAATAGTCACAAACACTTACTGGAGTATGTCATGCCCGAAGGGTTAGGGTAACCCGTATACCGGATATAGCATATATTAAAACTGACAAACACTTACTTGATTTTATAAATGTTAAATTTTAACAATAACATCCGAAAATATTTCGGTTTATAATATACATGAAATAACTGATTTTTAAAATTCTATTATTAAATTTATTCACGACAGCATTCAGGAATACAATTTCAAAGTATTTGCACTCGCATTTACATACTTTGGAAGTGGTTTTGTTAGCGGGGTTTTAATTTTCGCCTTTTTAGCGGCAGGTACATTTGCGCTAAAATCAGAACACGCATAAATTCCATGCGATGGTTCGGCAAATAACACCGTTCTCGCCTGATACACAGTCATGTGGGCCTAGTAATCCCGCCATCGAGTTCGCTTTAGTTGAGGTTTCTTTAACCAGATTGTTAAAGAAGTCATATTGTCGTAAGACTTCCTAGCAAGTGATTTCTCGAGAAAGACCTCTTTCCTTTATAGTGATTCGTAGAAACAATTTTGAAACAATAAGGAGCTTTTTAAGACACCCATAGCCTTCCCATATAGCTTTGAAGTACGGCTGAGCTGAGAAAGACCAGCGACTGTTGTCAGTTCTGTTTGTTGTCCTGACATATACTTGGCTGCTTCTGGTTAGTATTTTTGTAGATAATTTGTTAGGTGGGATGTAGGTTACTTCATAAACCTACCTGTTATTAATATCTTAATTTTTGAAACACCATTTATTACCTTACGGATTTGCGCGAAAATCCTAAATGCGCCAATGCCATGAAATGACAAATGCGCGATAATACAGATACGGCAAATTAACCACTTCCACAGTCATATCTTTTTCCTTGTATTTGTGTTAGTATTTATTTTCATACTTGAAATATTGTTTTTTTTTATTCATAATCAAATACAATTATACAGTCTTTACTAATTGCTCTTTTTTTTTCTTCAGTTTCAGTCCTACGATATTGTGGATCTTTTCGGCTATACCAATTTCACTATTTTTATTAATGATCATAAGTACCCTGTTTTAAGGCTGTCATTAAAAAAAATGTGTGTTCACTTATGAATACTGTCACACCACTGTCCATAATCTAAACATAGCACGACACTTATGACAATTTTTAACATTATACACATTATAATGAGAACACATCTGCTTTCTTTATTTTATGTTATTTGCATAACTTTCCATTTTTTAACACGTATCAGGCCAAAAAAGTAATCCAGCTATGTAACTAATACAGGTGTTAAAAATAACCTAATGATCAAAACAGGGAGCAATTATACAAGGAGGAAACTGGAGTTGGCATTGTTTAATTTTATTAATTGAAGTCAACGTTAAGGAACCAGTAATATACATTCTGATTTTTTAGCCAGTATCATGTACCATCTGCTACAGACAGGAGGCTTAATTCCATTGGTCAAACATATTCGCATCTTCAATTAGCACTTGTCGGAGTAAAATTTTATATTTTGCACATATTTTTATATTTTTAAATTTTGTAATAAATATTAATCAACAAATTAAACACCCGGTTCAGACCTGGATATTTATTTAATTAAAATTTCTTTCCATTCATATTTCTTAGACTCTTTATTTTAAAACAATTATTTTTAATCATTTGTTTAATTCGACATTTCTGGCCACCATTACTACTACTGCAGGGGGTGGACAGATAGGTCCAGCTGGAACCACACGAGAGCTGCCTGGCTGTATTGAGGCCATGCTTCAAGCAAGCATAATTGGCCTGAAAGGTCCATAAGGGGATATACACATTGCCTTCAGTATAGCCTTGGTGTGACAAGGTCTCATTACAACTGTAATAAAAGCTACAATTTATGGTGAATTCCTTTCCTTTTTGTTACAAAGTAGTAGCTGACAACCTTACGTGTGCATGATATGCTATTAAATTTACTGTGCTTACAGCGAAAAACGGGCCATGACCACATTTGGGCATAATTTGTGGTTTAAATATAATTTTATATTTATATGAATAATTTATTATTTTAAATATTCATACCTCATTTACAATTCAATCTTGATTCATTGTAGTTTATCCCTGATTACAACAGTCTCTACCCTCAGCAATTTTTGGTTCAGTGGGAAAATATACTTTTGGATTTATTAAAGGTGCATTTCTTCAGCCCATATCTTCAACTTATATGCAATACTGACCCTGTTTTTGTGTGTTCATAGGAAATGTATGAAGCAATATCCATTTATCTACGATCAACCTCACAACAGTGGTTCTGATTTTAGGCAGTCTTGAGGCGTAACAATGGGTTCTCAATGGAAAACGGAGGGGTTTCCTTAATATCTAAAAGGAAGAAAGTCAGAGTAACCGAATTATGGTATGCTAGTAGATTTTGGGAAAATCTAACTGTATACCTAATTTAAGATTTGAAGGTCCAACGGTTTAAAATGTGCCTGTTTGATGGACGGGCAATTGCACATTTGAAGGACAAAGGATCACGACTGTACCCGAGATGACTCATCAGTTCAGCCAATGACACCTGTCAAGGAGTTCTCTGTCTGGCCGCTGTCATATCTACTCCCCCTGGCGGCAGTCTTAGCAACTTTTAAGGTAGCAAATAGCTGCTATTTGCGCTTGCGATTCATGGGGCCTCCTCTGGCCGCCCGCTCTGTGTCCACTCCTCCTGGCGGCAGTCTTGACACTTTTTATGGTAGCAAATAGCTGCTATTTGCGCTTGCGACTCATGGGGGCCTCTCTGTCAGGCTGTTCTCATTTCCACTCCCCCTGGCGGCAGTCTTGGCAACTGTTAAGGTAGCAAATAGCTGCTATTTGCGCGTGCGATTCATGGGGCCCCCTCTGGCCGCTGTCATATCCAGTCCCCCAGGCGGCAGTCTTGGCAACTTTAAAGGTAGCAAATAGCTGCTATTTGCGCTTGCGATTCATGGGGGCCTGTTCGCTGGCCGCTCTCATATCAACTCCCCCTGGCGGCAGTCTTGGCAACGTTTAAGGTAGCAATTAGCTGCTATTTGCGCGTGCGATTCATGGGGGCCCCTCTGGCAGCCGGCTCTGTCCACTCTCCCTGGCGGCAGTCTTGACAACTTTTAAGGTAGCAAATAGCTGCTATTTGCGCTTGCGACTCATGGGGGCCTCTCTGTCTGGCCGCTCTCTGTCCACTCCCCCTGGCGGCAGTCTTGGCAACTGTTAAGGTAGCAAATAGCTGCTATTTGCGCGTGCGATTCGTGGGGCCCCCTCTGGCAACCCCCTCTGTGTCCACTCCCCCTGGCTGCAGTCTTGACAACTTTTAAGGTAGCAAATAGCTGCTATTTACGCTTGCGACTCATGGGGGCCTCTCTGTCTGGCCGCTGTCATATCCACTCCCCCTGGCGGCAGTCTTGGCAACTTTTAAGGTAGCAAATAGCTGCTATTTGCGCTTGCGATTCATGGGGGCCTCTTCTTTGGCCGCTCTCATATCAACTCCCCCTGGCGGCAGTCTTGGCAACTTTTAAGGTAGCAATTAGCTGCTATTTGCGCGTGCGATTCATTGGGGCCCCTCTGGCAGCCCGCTGTTTGTCCACTCCTCCTGGCGGCAGTCTTGACAACTTTTAAGGTAAAAAATAGCTGCTATTTGCGCTTGCGACTCATGGGAGCCTCTCTGTCTGGCCGCTCTCAAATCCACTCCCCCTGGCGGCAGTCTTGGCACCTTTTAAGGAAGCAAATAGCTGCTATTTGCGCTTGCGATTCATGGGGCCTACTCTGGCCGCCCGCTCTGTGTCCACCCCACCTGGCGGCAGTCTTGACACTTTTTATGGTAGCAAATAGCTGCTATTTGCGCTTGCGACTCATGGGGGCCTCTCTGTCAGGCTGTTCTCATTTCCACTCCCCCTGGCGGCAGTCTTGGCAACTGTTTAGGTAGCAAATAGCTGCTATTTGCGCGTGCGATTCATGGGGCCCCCTCTGGCCGCTGTCATATCCACTCCCCCTGGCGGCAGTCTTGGCAACTTTTAAGGTAGCAAATAGCTGCTATTTGCGCTTGCGACTCATGGGGGCCTCTCTGTCTGGCCGCTCTCTGTCCACTCCCCCTGGCGGCAGTCTTGGCAACTGTTAAGGTAGCAAATAGCTGCTATTTGCGCGTGCGATTCGTGGGGCCCCCTCTGGCAACCCCCTCTGTGTCCACTCCCCCTGGCTGCAGTCTTGACAACTTTTAAGGTAGCAAATAGCTGCTATTTGCGCTTGCGATTCATGGGGGCCTCTTCGCTGGCCGCTGTCATATCCACTCCCCCTGGCGGCAGTCTTGGCAACTTTTAAGGTAGCAAATAGCTGCTATTTGCGCTTGCGATTCATGGGGGCCTCTCTGTCATGCCGCTCTCATAACCACTCCCCCTGGCGGCAGTCTAGGCACCTTACAGGTAGCAAATAGCTGCTATTTGCGCGTTTTAATTATGGGGCCCCCCTCGGCCTCTGGCAGCCCGCTCTGATATCTACTCCCCCTGGCGGCAGTCTTGACACTTTTAAGGTAGCAAATAGCTGCTATTTGCGCTTGCGACTCATGGGGGCCTCTCTGTCAGGCCACTCTCATAACCACTCCCCCTGGCGGCAGTCTTGGCACATTTTAAGGTAGCAAATAGCTGCTATTTGCGCGTGCGATTCATTTGGGCTCCTGTGGCAGGCTTTGAGATCTCCACTCCCTCTGGCGGCAATCTAAACTCTCAATGCGATGCTACCAGAAATTTTACCCCCTCCTAAATTTTTTAGGGTAGCAAATAGCTGCTATTTGCGCGTGCGATTTATGGGGCCCTTCTGTCTGCCCGCTCTCATGTACACTCCCCCTGGCGGCAGTCTTAACACTCAATGCGATCCTACTACATATTTAACCCCTCCTAAATTTTTTAAGGTAGCAAATAGCTGCTATTTGCGCGTGCCATTCATGGGGCCCCTGTGGTAGTCCTGTCTCTAGTCCACTCCCCCTGGCGGCACTGAGGTCCACTCCCCCTGGCGGCAATCTTAACTCTCAATGCGATGCTCCCAGAAATTTTACACCCTCCTAAATTTTTTAGGGTCGCAAATAGCTGCTATTTGCGCTTGCGATTCATGGGGCCCCTCTGTCTGCCCAATCTCATGTACACTCCCCCTGGCGGCAGTCTTAACACTCAAAGGGATGCTACTATATATTGAACCCCTCCTAAATTTTTTAGGGTAGCAAATAGCAGCTATTTGCGCGTGCGATTCATGGGGCCCCTGTGGCAGTCCTGTCTCTAGTCCACTCCCCCTTCCGGCAATCTTAACTCTCAATGCGATGCTACCAGAAATTTTACACCCTCCTAAATTTTTTTAGGGTAGCAAATAGCTGCTATTTGCGCGTGCGATTCATGGGGCCCTTCTGTCTGCCCGCTCTCATGTACACTCCCCCTGGCGGTAGTCTTAACACTCAATGCGATGCTACTATATATTTAACCCCTCCTAAATTTTTTAGGGTAGCAAATAGCTGCTATTTGCGCGTGCGATTCATGGGGCCCCTGTGGTAGTCCTGTCTCTAGTCCACTCCCCCTGGCGGCAATCTTAACTCTAAATGCGATGCTACCAGAAATTTACCCCTCCTAATTTTTTTAGGGTCGCAAATAGCTGCTATTTGCGCTTGCGATTCTTGGGGCCCCTCTGTCTGCCCGCTCTCATGTACACTCCCCCTGGCGGCAGTCTAAACACTCAATGCGATGCTACTATATATTGAACCCCTCCTAAATTTTTTAGGGTAGCAAATAGCAGCTATTTGCGCGTGCGATTCATGGGGGCCCCTCTGCCTGCCCGCACTCATGTCCACTCCCCCTGGCGGCAGTCATAACGCTCAATGCAATGCTACTATAAATTTTACCCCCTCCTAATTTTTTAGGGTAGCAAATAGCTGCTATTTGCGCGTGCGATTATGGGGGCCCCTCTGTCTGTCCACTCTCATGTCCACACCCCCTGGTGGCAGTCTTGACATATTTTGTGGTAGCAAATAGCTGCTATTTTCGCGTGCCATTCATGGGGCCCCTTCGGCCTCTGGCAGCCCGCTCTGATATCTACTCCTCCTGGCGGCAGGCTTGACACTTTTATGGTAGCAAATAGCTGCTATTTGCGCTTGCGACTCATGGGGGCCTCTCTGTCATGCCGCTCTCATAACCACTCCCCCTGGCGGCAGTCTAGGCACCTTACAGGTAGCAAATAGCTGCTATTTGCGCGTTTTAATTATGGGGCCCCCTCGGCCTCTGGCAGCCCGCTCTGATTTCTAGTCCCCCTGGCGGCAGTCTTAACACATTTTATGGTAGCAAATAGCTGCTATTTGCGCTTGCGACTCATGGGGCCCTCCCTGTCAGGCCACTCTCATAACCACTCCCCCTGGCGGCAGTCTTGGCACATTTTAAGGTAGCAAATAGCTGCTATTTGCGCGTGCGATTCATGGGGCCCCCTTGGCTTCTGTCAGCCCGCTCTGATATCTACTCCCCCTGTCGGCAGTCTTAACACATTTTATGGTAGCAAATAGCTGCTATTTGCGCTGGCGACTCATGGGGGCCTCCCTGTCAGGCCACTCTCATTACCACTCCCCCTGGCGGCAGTCTTGGCACATTTTAAGGTAGCAAATAGCTGCTATTTGCGAGTGCGATTCATGGGGCCCCCTCGGCTTCTGGCAGCCCGCTCTGATATCTACTCCCCCTGTCGGCAGTCTTGACACTTTTATGGTAGCAAATAGCTGCTATTTGCGCTTGTAACTCATGGGGGCCACCCTGTCAGGCCGCTCTCATAACCACTCCCCCTGGCGATGCTACCAGAAATTTTACCCCCTCCTAAATTTTTTGGGTCGCAAATAGCTGCTATTTGCGTGTGCGATTCATGGGGCCCCAGTGGCTGGCCGCTCTCATTTCACTCCCCCTGCCGGCAACCTTAACATTAATGCGATGCTTCTATAAATTTTATCCCCTCCCAATTTTTTGTAGGGTACTACAGGCTGCCAAAGCTTCCAGCAACCCCCCCCCCCCCCCCGGCACTAATGAGAAACTGCCTGCGAAAAATCGAAAAGTCCCATAAGCTTAACTACAGGCCGCTACCGAAAACCGACAGTTCCCCGCCTATCTCGCCTATTTTCTTAAACAAGAATAAATGTTTTAATGAATATCAAAATTAAGCCCATGATGTGATATTTACACCAGCCAATCGCCACATGGCCCAGTCTCTGTCCTAGGTGCAACTACCAATCACACGACACTAAACGGGTAAAGATGGGTAAACTGATATATCACTATTGACGAATATAATCACCACGACACATTTAGGTGAATAAGTACGCAACATACGCAATGATCGACTTTTTATTCGTATTTCAGACTCCACTTGTTGGCAGTCATGAGGGCCTACCACAGCAATTAATACAACAGACACTTTACCTATATAAAGAAATCTTCACAAAAAGTTATTGTACTGTAAAGTATAGGAAATTATCAATGATCTTTCAAAATGATCTTATTTCATACCTACATTTTGTTTGTTTATTATAGGCGAGACAAAATTTTCATAAAGAATATTTTTTTCAGTATCTGGCAAAACATGATTCCCGATAGTTATAATTTATATAATGCAGGCTTTTTAAAATAAGCGATTAAGTACGCTGTTTATGTCAAATGAAAATCTTCTCTATTTCAGAGTTCTATAGAATCACAGATGGATCGGTCCGGGAAACGTCCGCTCGCTTAGTATAGTGTCTAGTTCTGTAGTGTAGTGTAGTGTAATTACTTTGTCTGCTCGTTCTCAGCTGCAGCCGCAATTTAGGTCCCATGAATGAAAGGAAGGCTGAGTAAGTGTTTTGGTGGAATTTAGCTTCTGATAAGTCAAAACTCTCACGATGCCTTCCCACGGATACTGGTTACCAAGCGGTTCCAGGTTAATCTGTGGGGATCTAAGGAAAACAACTCTGACAGAAATTTCGGAGTGGAGCCCCTTGGGCGGATCCTTGTTTCAGTTCTGGCAGTCTTTCCTCTTGCCTCTGGATCTAGAGGGATCAGGAACAGAGATTGTGGAAAGTGCTGCGCATGCTTTAAACGTATTCACGCTCAAGTCACGTTGTATCCTGCAGTAGTTGTTCATTGACCCATAGCTGAGCGTGATTTTAAGCATTAGACCTGACTTCGAAAATGCAGACCAATTTTTTTAAGGCACTGTTGCATATATTTATGTGCTGTGATATATAGTTTTTTTCAAGTTTTCCTATGTTTCTCAGATCTAATACACTCGTATTTACAATAGTTGATTTGTGAACTTTGTGACCTTCGCCTTCAAGCTCAAATTAGCTAAGGCATTCTAAATTCCTCACTTTTCTGGATGGGGAGCCACGGGGTGAGGGCATCAGCATACTTCAAAGCAATTCTAGTTCGATGAGTTTGATTATGTTGAATTTTTAAAATTACATCAAAATTATATAATTTTATCACACATTTTAATTGTATGTTTCGTCTTCTATGGAATATCTCATAAATTGCTTGGGCTCTGATGACCAGATTTTACGGGCATATTGATAGTATGATTAGAATGTAAGCTCAGAAAGCGCGACTTATGATAACTTTCTGCGAGTCAAAACTCACTTTTCAATTTCTTCCCGTATTAAAGTATTTGATTTCTGTTTCCAAAAAGATGTTTTGCGAGTTACAAAATATTGAACTTGTATGACTTGTATGTAAACTTAAGGTGGCGCTACTTCTTTTAACCTATATCCTTGGAGCAAAATGGTATATTTTTACTTTATCTGTACTTTTCTTTTGATTAATGTCGGCGAGGCTATATTTTCATGAAGAATATTTTTTTCAGTATATGCCAAAACAAATGATTTTTGCTAGTAATAGTTTATTTAATACAGCCTATTCAAAATAAGTGATAAAATATGCTGTTAATGTTCCGTTGAATCACAGATGAATCGCTTCTGGAAAGGATCGCTCGCATTATTCTTACTTGTGTTGAGCAGTTCAGTAATATGGTTACCATGGACTATTCCGGACAGCATATCGTTCAAATTCGCCGTATATCGCAAGAACCCCAGTGCAATATCACGGACCTCCAGTGCCTTGCAAAGAAGATGTCCGTAATGACCCCGGCCGCAAAGGACCCGGTAGTAACATAAGTCATCCTTGATGAAATATACATAGAGATGTTCCTAAATTTTGCTGTCTCGGCTTCAGACAAAGGATTGGTGAATCTGTTGCCAGTCGGTCTTAGTTGGAAAACCGTTGGAGAGATAGCAAGCCGAGGACTTACTGCTTATTACGAAGAATCACTGAGGGAGTTAGCGAGCGAAGAACATCAATTTGGCAGCGATGCGTTCAAGAAAAAGGGCAATCTTAAGTTTTCTGTAACGTTGAAACTTCTTACTCTAGGGTTCAGTTTGCTTTTAATCGATCTGGTTACAGTGTTCTAAAAAAATTGTTTCCTTATTTCAAATGTAAAGAATGTGATGTAGGGATTCAACAAGACATAAGACGCATGCCACACATTGATTGGTGATGTTCCGGAAAACGGCGGCTAAATCGACAGTGTAAACGATACTCTTAAAATTCATACACAAAAAAATCCAAAATTGTAGGACCAAGAAGTATTTACATATGGACTGATAAACGGGAGGGAAGATAATCAAATAAAATACAATGTTTTGCCATACAAGCTTTTTCCTACAGGTAATATTTTTTTTCTCTCAGAAAGCATTTATACATACAACATATCAAGTGATAGAGTGGTATTTCACAATAACTGCAATACGTGGTCGCGGACAAAAATTTACCGATTAAAAGAGCTTGGAGGCTGGTTCCACATAACGGAACAGTATTACAGTAGAACATCACGGAAATACTTAACATACAATATTGGATTTCCTATGGACCCGGATAAAAGCATAGATGATTTTACAAAATCTCAGATTGGCTACAGCCCTTGATAGGATCTTGATACTTCCAAGCTTTCAGTATCAACCCAAGGAATGTCCATTAGATATGGCCGTGAAAGAGTTTGTTAAATGGGAGACTAAAAACAATAACATGTAGAGACAACACACATTTCTACGCAGCGAGAAGGTACCGGACACGGTAAAAAAACTCCATCACAAAGCCTGCCTAGGTTTCAGCGAGGGTTATGACAGTCAGTGATGTCCTCGAAACCCGCCTTGAAAACCCCGAAACTAGACCCCAGTGGTACATATTCTGCAAGACACGAGGTGTAATCACGATTTTTAGCACCCCGAAAATCGTCTTAGTGTGTTCCTATTCGCTAAAGCAAACGTTATGCATTCAATATCAAAATTGGATGATCTACTTGACACCTGTCAATTTGCCAGCGTGCATGATTTGAGAAAATTATAAGTAATGTGGTCTTAAACTCTTCAGAAAGTTAAGGACCTGACCAAGATCAGCTTATTCCAGGTGATCAGTTCAACTTACATCACAACATCAGTTACCATACCAAGAAACAGCTTTGGACGGTAACCAGAAATGTAACGAATATTTTAAATTCACATTGCATTTCGAGAGAAATGACACCGATTCTCTTAATGATTCAACAATTTTTATCATTTGTAAATTTGCTGTGCTTATTGAGCCTGGGTAGCTCAGTTTTGATGAGGCTAATTTTGTCATCTTTATCAAACAACCTCCTTATTTTAATGGCCTTCTTTTATTTGGCTGATTACCAAAGAGCAGATCATTATCTTCCCAGCATGCTCAATCACTGATGACGATATCGTCAGATACAACACCTGGGGCCTCGGCCCTCACCTTCCGTGGCCTAGTGGTGAACACTGTTCCCAGCAATGTAGTTATGAGTGGTAAGCTCATAAGTGGACCTACAGAGAAAAATGTCAATAGCTATAACATAGTTCCCATTGGTTGAATGGACCAGATACGTAGGTTGTACAGTGGATATAGTGATCCATAGTACTGTGGAGGATACATCTCGAGCACTGTTCATGGTGATACAGCTGTCACAGTTATGGTTGTGTTTCCTGGGGAAAAATGTATCCATGTCTGTAGTTTTGCATTCAGAGTATAAAGTGATTATGGTCATGGTTGTGCTTACAGGGATACATGGATCAGCTCCATGTTAGTACTCCGGAATATTTGATAAGCTTTTCGAAAATGCTGGTTTTGGTCATAAAGTTATTAAAGCTCTCGTTTCGTTTTTAAGGCATATATTGTACAGTGATTAGCAATCCATGGTGGTAGCACTGGGTGTATACTGATCAGTACTATGGTGGTGACAAAGGGTTTACAGTGATCAGTTTCATGGTGACGCCCGGTGTACAAACTGATCCACTCCATGGGGTTGGACAGGTTGTACACTGATCAACAACATGGTGATTGTACTGGGTGTACAGTTATTGGCTCCATGGTAGAGGCACAGGGCTTACGGTATTCAGCTTTATGGTGGCGGCACAGATTGTACAGTGATTAGCCCCATGGTGGTGGTACAGGTTTTAGAGTGGTTAGCCCCATGGTGGTGGTACAGGTTGTAGAGTGGTTAGCCCCATGGTGGTGCTTCAGGTTGTAGAGTGGTTAGCTCCATTGTGTTTGCACAGGTTGAACAGTGGTTATCTCCATGATGGTGGCCCAGGGTGTAATTAGCTAAATGATAGAGACAGGGAGTACAATGGTTAGCTAAATGGTGGTTGTGCAGTTTGTACAGGGATTAGCTCCATTGTATTTGCACATGTTGTACAGTGATAAGCTCCATGTTGGTGGCACATGGTGTACAAAAATCAGCTCCATGGTGGTGGTACAGGGCTAGAATGACGGGACCCATGGTGGTGACACAGGGTGTACAGTGATTAGCTCAACGGTGGTAATACAGGGTGTACAGTGATCAGCTCAATGGTGGTGAAACAGGGTTTACAGTGGTTAGCTCCATGGGGTGACACAGGGTGTACAGCGATCAGCTCTATGGTGGCGGCACCGGTTGTACAGTGATCAGCGGCTCATGGTGGGAAAACATGGTGTATAGTGATTAGCACCCCATGGTGGTGGCAGAGTGTGTACATTTATCAGCAACATCGTGGTGTTACCGACTGTACAATGTCAGATTTATGGTGGTGACGCAGGATCTAGAGTGGTCAGCTCATTGGTGATTACACAGGGTGTACAGTAATCAGCTACATGGTGGTGGACAGGGTGTACAGTAATCAGACCCATGATGGTGGCACAGGATGTACAGTGTTCAGCTCCATGGTTGTAACACAGAGTGTACAATAATCAGCTCAATGGTGCTGACACAGGGTCCAGAGGGGTCAGCTCCATGGTGGATACACAGGGTGTACAGTGATCAGCTCCATGGTGGTGACACAGGGTGTACAGTGATCAGCTCAATAGTGGTGACACAGGGTGTATCTAGTATCATAGCCAATACAAACAATTCGGTCAACTTAGTATCATGACCAATTGGTGACTTGTAAACAAACTGTAACAAATCGTAAGATCAGGTCTGAAAGCACGTGCCGGTATTGCTCTCAAGGACGTTGATATTTGGGCAAATCAAATAAGGTATAAATAAGCGTTGTCAAACAAGGCCCTGTTTACTAAAGCCGTTCATAACACGATTATGATAAGAAATTATTAATAGCATCAAACCAGCTGATATATATCAGAATTAAATAAGTAATCTCAACCTACAACGATAAGGTAAATATTGTCTTCATTGAAGCCGGGCTATCACCAGTTACAAGTAACAACACCTGACGGATAAGGGTGAATACAGCACATATAAGACCTAGAGTTAAATGATATTGCTAATAATTATATATATATATAATATATATATATATATATATATATATATATATAGAGAGAGAGAGAGAGAGAGAGAGAGAAAGAGAGAGGAGGGGATGGTGTGCAACCTTCCTGTTTCAGATAATGCATGACTGAGTTTATGAGTTGGTGTAAGGTTCAAGAATAGTTAACCGCCTTCATTTGTGAAAACGAAATGAAATCAACCTTTTAAAACTTGTAATGCCTATAAAATAACTACCCTTTACTATGGCCTCCTTGTCCGTCTCTTTTTCACACACCGACCATTAACAGGGCACAAGCCATTAGACCTAAAACTTATTATATGATCTGTCATGGGATACAAGGAATAGAATACATTATTCAGGGATAAA